>CAVOJK010000327.1:0-17658 GCA_963695495.1 Hololepta plana | reverse complement strand
GGGACAGAAGTTGATGAGATGACTTCAAGTGGTTGATGGTTGATCGATCCGTCTTCATCATTGTCAGCGTTTTTCTGCTGCTCGCAAACGGACGGTTGAGTGCAGGAGACTTCATCATTGTCAGCGTTTTTCTGCTGCTGCTGTCTTCGCCGTTGTACATCATACATCATCCTCACCAACAACGATGAGCTGGTGGTCGACGACTAGAACAACAACGGGAAGAAGAATGCTGATGATGGATGATTGGAGTCGAGACTGATGGGCTGAGGATATGCCAGGTGAGAGAGGATTCGAATCTGACCAATCAATACAGGTGGATCTGATTGTGGTTTAGAAACGGGAGGAAACGTGGCAAAGTGTCAGACAACAACAACAAGATGGTGGGAGGGGAGAGGAGATGGACATGAATAGGCGTCGGAGATCAGACCACAACGAGGAGAAGGAGGAGGTGGGTCAGTTCATCCACTCAACACAGTTCACATTCATATCAATGATCAACACATAAATGAAAGGGTTGTAGTGTATATTTCGATTTGAAACTTGCTACTGGTACTCATTAGTGGATAATCTGTCTGCTAACATTGATATCTGCTTCAGATCCATACAGTTTGAGCGTGTTTAAGAAGTTCCCTAAAAGTCCAGCCAAGTTTGACGAACAGCCGCCCCTATAGCCCATGCCCCATTCCGTTTTATGCAAATCAAATCCACGAGATGTTTTATGGTTTGAATGACTGTGGTTGTGGTGGTAGCTGCTCTGTCATCTCTCACCTCCATCCATCTCTTCTGCTTTTGGTTATGCTGTTGAAGTTGTTGTTGTTGTTGATGATGGGAGAACTGATGCTGATGATGAGGGAATGAACTTCAATTTGGCTTCAGCTTCACCGTCGACTCATCTTCACAATTATAAGCCGTGTGTGTGAGCAGAGCGTCGTAGTTCATGGCAACGATGACGGAAAGAAGAGGGAGAGAAGAAGAGGAGGAGGAGGAGAAGGGAGAGGAGAAGGTCTCGGAGCTGCTTTGTCTGCTCGAAGAAGAAGGCGCAAAGTTCATCGAGTCGTCGTCGCCGTGGTTGCAGGGAGGGAAAAAGGATGGAGGAGGAGGAGGAGAGGAGGTGTTCGTCATCCCACCCATCCCTCTGTTTATACATATCATAATCTCGCGCTCTCTTACTCGCCTTCTCTCTCCCTTCTCTGCCAAGAACAACAGCTGGCCTTCCTTCTCTCTCTCTCTTCTCACAAGCCCTCAGGGAAAGAAGGGGAGAGAGAGAGAGAAAGAGTGAGGTGTTGTAACCTGCGCAGAGAGAGTGAGAGAGAGAAGGAAGCGTCGGTCGTGTATCCCCTCCTTCTCCTTCTCCTCTTCCATCCATCCACCTCATTCATCCTCCTCCTCCTCCTCTCCTTCTCCCCTGCCTCTGATCAGATTGTTTGGAGTGGCCGCTGCTGCTGCTCTCAATTCTCTCCTCCTCCCCCATCCTCCTCTCCAGAGGCTCATCGCATACGAGTTCTCCTTCTCCTCTCTCCTCCCCTTGTCATGTAAACCGGCCGAGGTCTTTTGGTCTCTCTCTCTCTTCTCTGTGTGTCCGTTTATTCAAACCGCTTCTTCTTCTTCTGGTCGTCGTCCTCCCCTCCTCTTTCATTTCACATTCCCTCCACAGTGACCACTGCCCCTTCTTCTTCCTTTCTCTATTCTCTCCATCTATTTAGCCTTCTCTCTCCTCCTTCTTCTTCTTCTTCTTCTTCTCTTCTTCTACGCCCCCACCACCAGCACCTCATCCACCAGTCAATTCATTCCGTCTGCTTCTCTGTCGGCTCTCTACTCTCTCTCTCATCTCATCTCCGCTTATCCCGTTTTTCCTCCTCCTCCTCCTCTTCTCTCCACTACAACAGCGTGCAACACATCAGGCCGCACAAACCGATAGAATCTTCTTCTTCTTCTTATTCGAGTCCGCCAACCAGTCCGCAGTCCACCACTCAATTTCCTCCTCTTCAGCGCGCCCAAATCAAAACTTTGACTCGCCCTCGTTGTCGCCGCCGCCGCCTCCGCCTCCGCCTTGCCCTCCCGCCCATTCTCTTTCCCTCTTTCTCTCTCTTTACATCATCTCCATCTCTCTCTATTCTCTCCAATCTCCGTACTCTTCCGTCTAGGCTTCTCTCATTCGTTCTTTCTGTGTGTGTGTGTTGCCTGGCAGCCTTCTCCTTCTCCTCTTCCTCCTCCTCGACCATCTCCTCTCCAACATTGTCTTCATCTCATTTTCTCTCCCCCCATCCCCTTCTCCTCCTCTCTCATCCACCACCAGCGCCAATACTACACACAGAGAGACAATTCGGTTTTTTGCCCACTCTTCCATGGCTTCTTCCACGACAACCAAGAAGAAGATTCAAACCACGCCGTCGACTAAGAGGCTTTGATTTGCATAAGACGAACGTCGCTGCTGCTACGGTCTTATTCAAATTGGTCCTCCTGCTTTCCCCTCCCCAGGTTTGTTGGTTGTGCTGCTAGTTCTGGTTCTAGTTGTAGGCTCTGTGTGTGTTTGTGTGTGAGCGGACCACAGGAAGCGAGTTGTTGGACGGAAGGGGCGCGCAGCAGAAAGGAACCAAGTTCTGATTGTTGATTAGTAAGGGAAGAAGGAGGAGGAGGGAGGGAGGGAGAGATTGGAGATGGATTGAATGGAAGAGGAGAGAGAATGAGTGAGTGAAAGAGAGTAATAATATGAGAGAGAGATATGATGACAGAGGGAGGAGGAGAGGTGCATGGTTCCCCCTCTATCTCTGCGTCTGTTTACTAGCCGCTCAGTCCTTGTCCGTCAATCACCTGGATCCTTTCCTTTCTTCCTCTCTCTCTCTCCCTTCTGTCTGTACATGATGATGTGCTGCTGCCTTCTCCTCCTCCTCCTTGTCCATTCGCAGGTGCTCTCTCTCTGTATGTCGCATGCATATAGCGTGTTGCTGGTCGCTCTGCCTCTCTAACTCTCTTCTTCCCCTCCACTCTCTCGCTTCTCTCTCGTCTCTCTGCCTCTCTCCACTCTCTCGCTGCCTGTCAGTTTGTCGGCGGCGGCGGCTGAAGTCGAGAAAGCCGTCAAAACGTCGCTTGTGGGATGGAGGGAGGAGAAGAGTTGTCGCTGCTGCCACTGCTGTTGCTCCAAACTCTTCATTTATTCTACTCGACTTTTAATCCTGCCTCTCCTCCTCCTCCACTTCATTCATCATCATCAGCGTCACACAAGCTCCACTGGCATCCACTCTCGTTTGCAGAGAGAGAGAGAGAGAGAGAGAGAGAGAGAGAGAGAGAATGAATTGGAAGCGGAACTTCTCTGCTCAAAGTCATGATGCTACAATGCAAATCGCTGATTGGATATGCATATGATCTGACTTGATGCTCCGGCTCTGCCAACTCTGATGAAATGCGCTTCTCTCTCTCTTCTCGATTATGCTGTCCTCCTCTTCTCTCTCTCCTCTGTTTGTGCCTCTCCTCCTCCTCCTCTTTGTCATTCGATCTGCGCACCTTCCCCCCTCTTGCCCCCTGCCCACTTATTATGCTATGCGCTACGTCGGTGGTGGGTTGTGGCGGTGGAGCTGGAGGCTATGAGGGCAGCCCCAGACTAGTCAGATCCATTCTCTCTCTAGCATCTCCCTCTCTCTCTCCTCTCTATAACATCGCTTCCGTGTATTGCCCTCATCCTCCTCTCTCTCTCCATGTCCACCTCTTCATTCCCCCCTCTCCAAACTCCCCGTGAGTAGTGGTCCTTGTTGTGTGGTCGCTTTGCACTGATCACCCTCTTCCTCCCCCTCTTTCTCATGTTGTTGTTGTTGTCGTCGATCTACTCGCCGCTGTTGTCCTCATTGTACTTCTTCACCACCACCACCACCCCATCATTCTCCATGTTGTTCTCCTCCTCTTGTCCACTCACTCTCCCCCTCCCAATTCTTATTCACTCCCTCTCTTTCTGCAATTTAACTTCA
The DNA here is from genome assembly GCA_963695495.1 of Hololepta plana. Taxonomy (NCBI): domain Eukaryota; kingdom Metazoa; phylum Arthropoda; class Insecta; order Coleoptera; family Histeridae; genus Hololepta; species Hololepta plana. The sequence continues at coordinate 13,699 of CAVOJK010000327.1, read as the reverse complement.
GTCCAGTTTGTCTTGTCGGTCGGTAGGCCGTGCAAATATTTTGTATGCGCGTGTGTGTCTAGTGTACGTATGTTCCTCCTCCCCTCCTCCTCTCCCCTTCCAATCCTCCTTCTCTTCCTACTTCTCCTCCCCTCTCTCTCTCCCCATCTTCCCTCCCTTCCACCACTTCTCCTTCATCTTCTTCTCGCCGTAATGTGAAAATGAGCCTCAAGTCGTTGGCGCCGACTTGGGGCGTCAGGTGAGAGATGGAAAACGTGTGGAGATGGGGCCAGATCTGTCTCAATGTTTGTGTATGTCTGATGAATGACCGGCGGCAGTGGCGGCGGCCGAGAGGGAGGGAGAGAGAGAGAGTCCGATAAGACTGGAAGGAAGAGAGGGAGAGAGAGAGAGTGAAAGAGAGAAAGAAGGTCCATCAGTCCTCTCGCTTCTCCTCCTCCTCTTCCTCCTCTTTACTCCTTCCCTCTCTCTCTCTGGTCAGTGTATGTATGAATGTAGAACAAACTCTACCAACATCAATGTTGTTTCTACTCTCCCTCCAATCTCTCTCTCCAACTCCAAAGATATAACTGTTCAATTACTCTCTTCCCCTTCTCTCTCCCCCTCCTCCTCCCTTTCAATTGTTTCCATTCCTTTCCGTCTCACTACCCCCTCCTCCTCTCCCTCTCTGCCCCCATTTGTGCTGTCTGCTCTCTTTCTGCTCATTTTTCTCCCTTTAAGACCTGACCGCGCCCCCGTTCAGAAGAGAGCACCTCCTCCTCCTCTTCCTGCCAGTTCACCACAAACTATCTCTAAATCACTTGCATAAAACCTCCCTCTCTTTCTCTTCGTCGTCTGACTCTCTTTTCCTTCTTGTCCTCTGCCGTTTCTCGTTCGTCGCCCTCCGCCCTCCCTCCTTCTGCCCATATTCAGTTACTCTCTCTCTATCCCTGCAGATGTTGTACAGCCCAAAGAGAGAGACGAAAAGGAGAAGAAGATACGGACACGTCATCAAGAACAGCAACATCATCGTCATCATCATCATCATCTCCAACATCTTCCACATCATCAACTTGTCCACCTCCTCCTCCCCCGCCTTTGCCTCCACGTCCACCTGCGAGTCGAGGCTGACCGCCGCCGAGGCCAACACCACCTCATCCGACTGCACAGATATGGTAGGTGGGAGAGGAAGAAGAGATGGAAGGAAAAGAGAGATGGATTGGAACGATGATGATGATGATGTTAGGGGGCAGACCAATAATAACGAGACAAGAATGGGGGCCGGTGGTGGTGAGGGAGGAGGGTAAGCAAACTGGTGAGGAGAGGAGGAGGCAGGATATGAATGAGAGTGGACAGGAGAACGACAAAGGACATTAGAGTAGAGAGAAAGGCGAGGCACGTTCAAACAGGGGGAGAGGATGAGAGGGTGGATGGAGGCAGGTAGTACATAATCAAAACTGACCACTAAAACAACGAAAACACGCACAATCTCGCAATTTGGGCCCACGAGTAGAGCAGACAGCAGCAGCTGAAACAATGGCAGCCAGCGCGCGCGGGTCGATGCGCAGTCGGCTGCCTATGACGGGGAGGGGAGGGGCCTGAACTGTTTCGCAATCAATGGGTTGCTGCTGCGTGATTGTGCGATCGCACGATCGTACGAGTGTTCGCTTAAGCGCGTGTACTAGTACTAGTACGTAGATCTTCCCCCTTCTCTCGCTCGACTTCTTCCTTCTTCCCTCTTCTCCTCTCCCTTCCGTCTGTTTGTTATGAGAGGACGAGAAGAGGAGTCGGTTCATTATGATGTTATCGTGTGTATGTGTTCTCATACCCATTTCTCCTCTCTCAATGTCATCTGTTTTCATCTGCGCGAGCATAGAGTCGATATTCTCTCTTCTGTCTATAGAGGGAGAGATGAACATTGTATGTATTATGGCGGCAGCAGTGTTGTATGCAACGTGTAATGTATCTGCTCTCGCACACATTAACACCAGTCCCTCCACCCAAATTGTACGTCTTCTCCTCTGCGCTCAGGCCTGCATCTGTAGCCAACTGCTCCTCCTCCTTCTCCTCTGCACAGCGTACAATTAAGAGAACAGACTGCAACCACCTTCCCCCTTTCACACACAGACACTTGGAACTCTGCACGTTTCAGAGGTGGCCGACTCGAAGAAGGAGGACAACCAGAACAAGAACAACAACGACGACGACAACCACTCCATCCACGTCATTCACGTCATCATCCAGATGGCTGGCGTGTCTGCTGGTGCTGCTGTCGCTGGCGACCTGCGCGTCAGCCTGGTTCGAGTCGAAGTTGGAGCCGAAGACGACGGCGGCCGATGACAAATTTCCCTTCCATCCAAAGCGGCGACATCGGGGTGGAGGTGGAGACTGGACGGATGAGTGGAGCGGAGCGTCGGTAGAGAACAGACAACAACTATTCGACAGTTTCACGGCCAGGTTGGCAGGATGGGCCGGGGTTTCTTATGCAAATCGAATGTCATATGCAAATCAAAACTGTCATATTCAAATGTTCAACTCACTCTCCACCCATTTCAGTCGTGAACGGCGGCGTGGTGCACACATTCGACACGCGTGAGATGTGCATGTCGCACTGTCGCAGCGCCTGTCAGCAGTTGCACTCCGAGGACCTGATGATGCCACGCTGGTCCTGCGCACCGCCGGTCGGTTACGACGTTTAGCGATCGATAAATGTAGTGGATACAGTAACCGTATAACGATTGATGTGTATATGGATACAGAATAACCGCGTATATCCACATAACCACACCATCTCTTGTTACTTCAGGCACCGTGCCCGCGTCGGCGTCGGCCGTCGAGTCGCCGTCCATCTCGCCCGGCTCGTTGTTCAGCGACTCGTTGGAGTTCGAGTCGTCGTTCGGGCGCAGCGTTCGCGAGGACCGCGGCCGGTCGCGCATCACTCTGCAGGTGAGTGTTGAGTATGCAAATCAATCATCCACCAACTATATTCAAATCAATCTCCCATCTACTACTATATTCAAATCAGATGGCGATCATGGGCGGCATCATGGTGGCCATCTTCCTCTTCCTCGTCATCGTCGTCTACTGGTCCAACCGCTGTGTTCGCCGGCTGTGAAGCGCTTTCATACACCCGATTTCATTTTCCCTCCCCCATTTCGCAATCTTCCCATTTCTCACATTTTCAGTGACTGAGGTCAGATTGTGGAGATTGTGTCTGTCTCTATGATGGAGACTTCATCCTTATCACCCACAACATCCCCTCTCCCCATTGGTTCTCCCATGTTGATTGTCGCTATACGGGTGTTGATGATACACGTAATCATTGATACATACACACAACACACAGAACATACAAACATACACACACGCGATACACGTATACCGATGATACAGTACTGATACTGTAATAGTAGTCGTAACAGTCACATTGCCATCACGTCTTCAGCACGATTTCGCAACAAGTCGGAAATCTAGTGATGATGATTTCACCATCATCTCCTGTACAGCCACCCACACACACATCGTCCCGTAGTTGAATCTTGCAAGTTCTTATTTCAAGTTCTTACTAACCACAAGAACACTCCACACATTACACCATATTTCACTTGATGTCACAGTCAACCGATATACGAAACGATGCAGCACACCGATATAAACAGATTGAACATATATGGAAGTGGGTGATAGAGAGAGATGATAATGATGATGATGACTAATAAATATCAATCATTGCAGTTGATGTGTAAGCGTGTTGTTGCAATTCGTGTGTACTGTCATTTTCATATTTAAGTTAAGCGTCTGCTCTGATCACAATCGGACGAAGAAGCTGAGAGAGAGTGAATAAATTAGTGTGTTGTCGATTGTTGTTCGTATGTTGTGTATGTGTTACGAGTATGGCTGGGAGGCTAGGCTTGGGTTGCACGCGGAGGAAGAGGAGGAAGAATAAGAGGAGAAGCGCGTCACGATGTCGTCGTCGCCGCCGCCGATCATGTCGACCTTGTGGCCGGCCACGTCGGCGACGACGACGATGACGATGTTAATCTACACCACCACCTACGCGGCCCGTCATCTCGTTGTCGGACTCGTCTCAGTGGGCGAATTGTGTGTGGTGCAAAGTCGAATTCGAGGAATTTTGTTGAAATTTGTTGAATTGATAGTGATGATGATACGATCGACTAAACTGAATACTTTCCCTACTGTAGAAGAGTGCACAAGAACCGCGAGACAACTAGGGCCGTTATATTCAAATTAACGACCGCCGCCTTCTCTAGAACGAGTCGAAAAGAGTGAGTAGTTGAAAAAGAAGAAGTTAAAGAAAGTAAAAAGTCAATTACCCAAATTGGTGCGTAAGATACGAAATGTTCGAATGTTGGGAGGGTGGGGAAGGAGGAGGAAAGGAGGCTGATTGACAATGAGTGTGTGACACACGTGTATCCATGCAGTAGTTGCGTTGTAGTTTGCTGCATGCTTTGAAATAAAAGAGAGTTTGATAGCTCTTCATGACTAATTTAAGTTGGGAGAAGTGGTGGTGGTGGTTGTTGTTGTTGTTTGAATGTGTTGGGTAAAATGTAAATAAATATGACAGTCTTATGCAAATGATTTGGGAGATGGAGAGAGAGAGAGGAGAACGGGACAACAACGAGAGGAAGGGAAAAGAGATAGAAGAGGATCGAATGATGAAAGGTGGGGGGAAGGAGGAGGAGAAATTGCAGTGATGATTAAGAGAAGAGAAACACTGATGAATCACAAGAGGAAACGTTTGAAATGACTGGATGTGGGGATGGGAGAGAGAGAGTGGAGGAGAGGAGGAAGGGTGAGAAGGGGTGGAACAATATTGAAATGGTATGTATTGCAGTGTGTTCATGTGTGCATACACACACACTTACACTAGAGAACAAGACTAATAATAATAATAATATTTAACATAATAAGGACAATACAGTCATTGTAGTACACACACCTGACGTACAGAGAGGGGAGGAGGAGGAGGGGAGGGTGGGGCAGTTTGGATGGAGAGGAAGAAGACGCAGAACACGAGCACCGACGACTTGTTGTAGTTCTCGTTCTTGTTCAGCACCAACACGACCCGTCTTCGGTGGTGATCTGACGTTGGCGTATCGGGTCCATGTTGACGAGAGTCTCTGCAAGTTGAGGATGGATGGGGGATGTTGGGAGGAAGAGACATTTGAATGGAAGTGATGGTGAAGAAGATGTACAAACACACACACATGAACACAATGCACTAGATTCATTTCTGTTACAGGGAAGTGGACGGATGGGGGATAAGGAGAGATACTAGAGAGACTAGAGAACAAAAGTGAACAGACACCGGTTTGAAGGTGTGGTTTGATTATGTGAACAATGGAAACAATTCGTGTTAGCACCGAACGAATATAAGATTATGAATGATGATGATGGTATGATGGGTGGAATGGAATGAATGTACACAGCGGATGCACAACGACATCGACCAGGCGAACGACATCTACAACGAGGCGTCGGGCTAGATGGTCGACGAGCCACAGCACGAGTACTGATGGGGGCCGCACACGGTGCGAGCCCAGCCCGACGAGGGATCCGGCGACGAGTTGGCGGGGTTTATGCGGACAATCGACACAGAAGAAACTGAGAAGGGGTTATATGCAAATCAGAGGGAAGAGGGTTGAAGGTTAAATGCAAATTCAGGAGGAAAAAGGTGTGACGTGGGGTTATGAATAGTCAAAAATAACAACAGAGATACAACACAGGGTGGTTGGAGAATTGGCAAGTTTGAAAGTTTGAAGAAGAAGTTGAAACTCACTCGGATCGGGCGTGTCCTCCTTGGTGACTCCGGGCAGTGCTTGGGCAATCTTGCGGAACACCTACAAGAAGAACACGTCGATCTACACGATCCTCTCTCCGCCCACCTGCTTCACGTTGTAGCCGGCCTTGGCGCTCGTCTCGATGAACATCACGTTCAGCTCCTTGGCCTTGCGCTCGCCCTCCTCCGTCGACACCTGCCGCTTGTCGGCCAAGTCGGTCTTGTTGCCGACCAGCACGATGATCACGTCTGAGCCGCGCTCTGTACGCACATCGTCAATCCACTTCGAGGTCTGGTGGAAGGAGGCGGCGTCTGAAAGTGGGAAGAGATGAATGTTGAATGAATGAATTGAACAGAATCGAATGAAACGGATGATATATGCAAATCGAAGAGAATGGCGAGAACAGGTTGCATGTGTGGAGTGAAATAGAGATAGAAGAATCGGCCCAATTTAAATGTGGCGGTGGGACATGTAACATGTTTGAATGACATCAACGTGAAAGAGAGGGATGGAAGAGATGGACGAGTCGTACAAGAAGGAGTTCGACAAGGAGTTTGAGCAGATGAGAGAGAGGAAGGCGCAGATGCAGAAGCAGAACGACCAGATGGAGCAGGACATGAACAAGGTGGAGGACGACAACAGGCTGGCGGGCCACGAGCTGCGGAAGTTGATCGACAAGACGCAGCGGCGGCGCGACGAGCACAGCCAACTGTTTGAGAAGCCGACGCAGAAGGACAGGTTTGTCGGGGAGTGCTTTGGGTGATCACTGATCACTGATCATTGATCTTCTTTCAGCTGGCCGCTGCCCTTCGGCCCCTCGTTCAACAACCGGCACGCCCAGCTGCACGACGCTCAGTACGCGATGGTGGAGGATGGAAAGGGGAAATGGAATGAGAAGGAGAGGAGGAAGATGATGGAGAAGGCGAAGGCGAAACTGAAGGAACTGGAGAAGGAGAAGAAGAAGGAGGAAGGGGTGGAAGAAGAGGAGATGAAGATTGACAGGACGCAGTCGGACGAGAGAGAGAAGAGGTGAGAGTGAGAGAGACAGATGCGTGAAGAGATAGGGAATGAGAGGATGTGGATGAATGGATGGAACTTGCAGAGACGGGACGGCGATAAAGAAGGTGGTCATTCGCAACTATCACAACAACAACAACAACAACTACGGCGTCCCGGTGGCCGGCGGCATCTCCACCTCCAGCGCGCCCAACTCCTCCTCCAAAAACAACAACAACTCGAAGCCGTCGTCGGCCGAGTCGAAGTCGAAGAAGAAGTCGATATTCAGCCGATTCAGCAGCTGGATAGCGGGAGGAAGAAACAAGGAGGAGGAGGAAGAGGAGCAGATGCAGAGGCTGGCCACCATCACAGCCAGAACACCCTCAACATCGGGCAGAGGAAGCGATGGAAAGAAGAGGAAGAAGAAGAAGAATAGAAAGAAAAAGAAGAATAAGAAGGGGGAGAAGGAGAAGAAGGAGAAGACGAGCAGGGCGAAGAAGAAGTAGGAGAGGGAGAGAGAAGGAATGAGAAAGATGAGCAAGAAGAAAGGCATGTGAGACACTCGAATAAATGGACCATTACGAGAATTGTGATTATAGTATAGAGAGATGAGAGAAAGATAGAGAGATGTGTAACAAACTTGTAATGTCGTACACGACCACGGCGACGGTCGAGTCGCGAATGTAGGACGGGATCAGCGATCGGAATCGCTCCTGTCCGGCGGTGTCCCACAGCTGTAGTCTCACCTGCAACAATCATCATCATCATCATCATTCTCTTCTCCTCTCCCTCCTCCTCTTGCTCACCGTCCTGTCCTCCAAGTACATGGTCTTGGAGAGGAAGTCGATGCCGATCGTGGCCTGGTAGGTGTTGTCGAACGAGTCGTACATGAAGCGCGTGATGAGCGACGTCTTGCCCACTGAAGTGAATTGTGGAAAGTTGCATATCGAGTGTTTGATTTGAATATAGCGGATGGTACGTATGTGAATCAATCTCGTCTCATGGGCTACTCTCAACTAGCGACGCCACGACGCCCGCCACCGCCGCCACTCACCGCTCTGTTCGCCTAGGAAGACGAGTTTGAACTTTTTGAGTGGATTGCTGAAGTCGGTCACCATCTCGTCGTCGTCGTCGTCGTTGTGTGGCCGGCGTGCAGCTGCTGGATGAGGTTGGCCTGCAAGAAGAGGATGAAGAGGAGGAGGAGGAGACGGCCAACATACGCACACAACACATACAACAACACGTCAATGCATGATGCCTGGTATGGATTGAGGGATGGAGGGGGAGGAGGATTGCGAAACGATGAGAACGGCAGAGGCGGATTGATAGAGAAAGAGAAAGGCAATACGAATGGAGAGATACGGGTGGTGGTGGCGGTGATGGGTGCAGGCAACTGTGCAGTGGACAACGTGAATAAAACAGATAGCGTCGTCGTCCACCGCCGCAGCCGCCACCGCCGCGGCGGCGGCTCTCACAGCTCGCACTCCTCGCACAGAGGAAGAGAGAGAGAGGAGAAGCGAGCGCATCGCTGGCCGGTGTCGAAACAGCGTGCAGCTGCAGGGCGAGCGTGGCGGGACCGAGCGCAACGGAGGAGAGGGGCGGGGCTTGAGACAGAGAGAGGGCGAAGGGGGAAGAGAAGTCAAAAAGAAGAAGAAGAAGACGGAGAACCTATACGTGAAATGTCGTGAAGGTGAATGAGACGGAAGTTGGTGTGTGTATGTAGGTAGATTGTACTGTTGATGGTGGTGGTGGTGTAGATGAACAACAACAACAACAACGACTACAACGACGACCACGACAACAACAATAACAAGCAGGAGCAGCTGCTTGCGACGACGATCGCGTTGGCGTTGTGGTCTGTTTGCGTGTGTGAGAGTTCTGACACCTTGTCCCCTTCTCTTCTCCCTCCTCCTCCTCCTCTGCCTTGCGTCCCCCTGTCTTTGCCACCTGTCGTTGAAGGAGAAGAAAGAGGAGCAGCAGGAGGAGGAGGAAGAAGAGGAGAAGGATGTGTTAGTCTCACTTCTCTCTATCTCTATCTCTCCCTCTCCCTCCTATATAGCATGTACGTACATCTCCATCTCCTCCTCTCCTTCTCTCCTATTCTGTGTGTTCTCATCGCTTCCTTCGTTAAACATCTCTTCAACACCTCCTCCTCCTCCTCCTCTTCTGCCGGCCTCCCTGTTCTCTCTCTCTCCTCTCTCTCCCCTCCTCCTCCTCCCCCTTCTCACTCTTGTCATTACCCTCCATTTTTCGCCAATCTTTTTCAGCCTTCCTCTCTGCTCGCGCGCTCCTCTGTCGATAATTGAAGCGTCTCGTCGGAGCTGTGCGGCTGCTGCTGCTGGGTCGTCGACGAGCGGCTGCTGGGCTGCCACTGCCAAACAAGCAGTGGAGAAGGAGGAGCAGACGTGTAATACTGCCGCCCTGTACCCAACTTGAGAGGAGAGGCGAAAGAGGAGGAGAAGGCGGCGCCGTGCGCCGCTGCCGCCGGGAGCAGCCAGCGACGCCAACACCAACAGCAATGATTTTGGAGAGGTGGCGGCGGAGACGGCGGCGGCAGCGGTTGTGGTGGGAGAAGAAATGGAACCGAGTTGATGGTGTTGCGGAAGAGGAGGAGGAGGAGAAGGGAAAAAAGAAGAAGAACCAGACCCAACAGCAATACCAGAACCAGAACCTCCCACCACGACCGCCGACCGCTGCCGTTCATCTGTTCTTTCTGCCACTTTTCCTCTTCTTCTTCTTCCTCCTCCTCTCCTCCATCCCCGTGGGCGTGGCCTACCCGACAGACGGAGGAGGAGGAGGAGGAGGATCAGAGGGAGTGGCAGCAGGAGAGACCATGTTGGTGGCGGTGCCCACCACACTCACTCAACAACAACAACAACAACACCAACTCCATCTTCTTCTTCTATCTCCTTCACTCGACTCGGGCTATGAGGTGAGCGGGGAGGGGGCGTAAACGAGCGTATTGAACGGACCAATTATCTCCACCTCCATCTGCTGCAGGTGTCGTGGCACTGGCTGGTGTTGTGCATCTTCCCGCTGCTCTGTCTCTGCGGTGGGTCTGCGCGCTCGTCTATGTGTCCAGCTTTGTTTTCCTTGTCCGTCCCTGTTAGCCTTAAAGGGCGCCTCTCTCTCCCCTTCTCACTGTCGCGCGCCTCTTTCTATCTGTCTGCCTGTCTTCCCCCACCCAACCTGTCTCTCATCACCACACACTCTCTCGCCCCTGTTTTCCTCCTTTCCTCTCCCCCATCCTCCTCTCAGTTCCCACGTTGTCAGCCTCGAGTTTCTGTCTCTCTTAATTTCCCCCACACTCCTCTCTCCCCCTCCTTATACCCTCCCTTCTCTCCCCAGGCAACCTTCTGGTCGTGTTCGCCGTGCTATGGACTCGGGGACTGCAGACTCCCACAAACTATCTGCTCGTCTCGCTGGCAGTCGCCGATCTACTCGTCAGTTCAACAACCTTATTCCTTCATCTCCATCTCCTCCTCCTCTTAATTCAACTAATCTGTCCATATAGTACAGAGAGAGAGAAAGGATGAACGAAAAACAAACAGACTGAATGTCTCCTCTCGCCATCAACATGATAGTAACACAGAAGGGGGAAAGGGCAGAAGGAAGAGAAAGGGAGAGTGACCATTAGAGTACAGTACCTTAATTTGCATATAACAAGGAGTAATTAGCATATTTGCATATAATAGGGACTAATAGCATATCATCTGCAGGTGGGCACAGTGGTGATGCCGTTCGCGATCTACACGTCCGTCAACCAGCTGCACTGGCATCTGCCTGCATGGCTCTGCCACTTCTACTGCTCGGCCGACGTGGCGGGTGGGTGGAGATGAGATGGGCGAGTCGATGTTGTCGCAGATCTCGTTTTTGTTGTTCTCGGTGTCGTTCTCCTTCTCTTTCTCCTCCTTCTCCATCAAGTCCACTCCCATTATCATCACCTTCTCCTCTCCTCCTCTTTTCGCTCATACTTGTTGTTGTCCTTCTTCTTCCCCCCTCTCCCTCATATGTCGTGTATGGTTGTGTGTATGTACATATGTGTGTTGTACTCGTGCTGAAAGTTCACTTTTCGCTTCATTCAATTCCCGGTTTCCGTCCTCATTCAAATCTGTGTTCTATTCAGTCTGTCTACGTGTTCTCTCCACTACATCTTGTACTCACTCATCTCTCTCCAATCATCACTCAATCCCATCCATTCAGCCTCCACCTGTTCCATTCTTCATCTTGTACTCATCTCCATCGACCGGCTCGTCGCAGCCACCAGACCGGCCGACTACAAAACTCCCCGACACCGCAAGCGAGTCTACGCAGCGATAGCGACAGCCTGGCTAGCCTCCCTGCTCATATGCCTGCCCCTAGGTGGGGAGGGGGGAGAGAAGGGGGAAGTTGATGAACAGAGAGAAACAGAAAGGAACAAGGGGGTGTGATTTGAATATGACGGGGGTAGACATGTGATTTGAATATGACACACCCACACAAACAAGTTTCAGCCGGCGGCATGAGCCGCGAGACGCTGCACATGCTCGACGTGCAGCACCTGTGCGGCATCTACGACCCGGTGTACATGTTGTGCAGGTGAGTGTTGTTGTCTTCGTGTCGATGTAGTCGCCCGACACCTCGTTCAGCTCGATGTTCACGTTCTACATCCCCTGCTTCATCATGCTCATCACGTACGGCTACATCTTTCGCACTCTTCGCAAGCGACTTCGTGCCATTCAGCTTCAGGTGAGAGGAGGCGGTTGTAGTGTCAACAACTTCAATTTGTGACAGGAAATGGCGGGCGGCCAGTTCCTGGGCTTCGGCGCCGACATTGGCAACATAACCACAACTGCCATCAGCTACGCACTGGGTGGGTTGGATTGCAGCAGGGGGAGATGGGTAAGAAGATACACTAATGCAATACACGTACCAGTACGGGACAATAGAGAGATAGAGATAGAGATAGAGAGACTGGCCGTACCATGGATGCATTGTAATATGCAAATCAGACGGGGAGACAGAAAGATAGGTGTATATGCAAATCGGCTGGCTGTCTGACAAGCAATCGTTGTTGCAGGCGCTCCGCGCAAGACTCGCTACATGATCTCGTGGGAGAAGCCGCTGCTGCGTAAGATTGAGGAGACGGCGGCCGAACATGCGAGCTCATTAAACGACAGCGAAAGGGAACAACTGCAGACGATACTCGAGAATGCACCGAGTTCAACGAGCGGAGGAGGACAGGTGGAGGAAGGGGGAAGGAAGTGGATAAAGGGGAAGGAAGAAGAGGAGAAGGGCACACACATCAGTAGTCGTGGTGGACAAGAAGTCCAGTTGGTATACGTGCGTGAGAGAGAGTTCACGTACTAGATGAATGATGTCACAGTCTTACGATTAGAAGATGATGGGGAGTGGCGGTGGACTGATTGAGATCCACGTACATCCTTTGACTGTTGTGGATGCGTGTGGAGAAGGCAAACGATCGATCGTTGATTCCTCTTTCCACCTCCTCCTCCTCATCCACACACCACACATCTCTCCTCTCATTCGAAATGAAGGGAGGGAGAGAGGGAGGAGATGAGAGAGCGGCGCGTCTAATTATGATTTGAATAAGATTTGTGCAGGAAGAGGACCGACCCGAGTCGATCGTGCTGGACGCAGTCACAAGGGCCGAGAGCCGGGTGTCGGCACAGCTACTCGCAGCACCATTACCAGCACACATTCACAGAACGTGAGTGGGGGGGGGACATGTGGCATTGTGACACGTGGAATGGGGCTGATTTCATCATAGATCACACATCACAGATCACATACACGTAATCATATTACCACCGACTCGCACGGCCATCCTACTTTCATCTTTCAACTCATTCGATTCTCTTGGGGGCAGGGATTCTCTGTCTCTATCACAAGTTCCCGTGTCATTTCATCATAGATCATAGATCACAGATCACAGTCCATACATCCACGTCATCATCCACTCATCCATCCCATCTCTCCCCTCATCTTTCTTCTTTTCAGCCTTTCTCGTCGTTTCTCTGAGATATCCCAGCAGCAGTCATGTAGGCCGAAGAAGAACAAGAGAAGACACTCACATCAACCGCCGACCAATGGGTCAGTCGGTGGAGGGGAGGGAATGGAATGAGCTATATGCAAATCAAGCAAACTGCAAGGGGTCTATATGCAAATCACACAGGCCGAAACGTGGTTCGATGGCCGACGGGGCCGGTGATGCGACGGCGACCGCTGTGCAAGTCGACTCGCATCTGTTGAAGCCGCAGGCGGTGGAGAAGCAGAGGAGAATGAGGAGGCTGAGCGAGATGATTTCAGAGTGGGAGAGACCGTCGAGAACGTCGCTCATACAGGTGAATGTCCATGCCGCCTATATTCAAATCATAAGATGTCCCCGTCTACATATATTCAAATCATGATTGTGTTTGTGCATTCTCCCGTCTTCTTTCTCAGTCTCACCAACATCAATCAACAACCTTGCAGATGTACTCGTTCGCGCGTCGCGAATCCATCTACTTGGCGAGGAAGAAGCTGGCGGGCTTGAAGGACTGGGCGCTCGACTTGCTGGCCAAGTTGAAGTCGAAGCAGGGGATGGCGATCCGGCGCGAGACGAGGGCAACCAAGCTGGTGGCCGCCGTGCTGGGTGAGTGGATGTAGTCGATCTAGTGGATGTAGTGGATGTGGACGTGCGACTGACTGCCGTGTTATATTGTGTTACATCGTCGTCCGTTGATGTTGAGCACTGTTGGGGCAATGACAGCGCAGCCTTCACAACCAGCAGCAGCATCAGCAATCCCCCTAATGAGCCGTGTGTGCTCTGTTTGTGTGTGTGTGCCGTGTGATCTCTGTGTATGCTTCCGTCATCATCAACACTCGGTCCCTCTCCTCTCCTCCTATCATAATCATCATAATCATGCCCCCAGGCTATTCTCTCG
>CAVOJK010000326.1:0-19526 GCA_963695495.1 Hololepta plana | reverse complement strand
TAGAAACATCTTTACGAGCTTTTCAAGAGCGTCAGAGCTTGATGCTGCGAGTTCTCTCTCGATCAGCAATAAGTGAGGGGACCAAAACGAGGAAACAAGAGATAGACAGATTAATAGAACTCAATTTTTTTCTGACTAGGAGCGTCATCTAGACTATACACAAAACATAATTTGTCTTAATTCTCAGATGTTCGGTCACTCGTGGTCATATGTTGTTTTCGTCACGATTCTCGGTATCTGATTTTTCTCTGCTCAACAAACAAATAGAATGAATCGAAGTTCAAGAACGAAAAAATTTCATTTTGAAAAAAGTAGAATGAAAAAAAACTCCAACGAACAGAATAAGCTTATACTGGAAAAATTGAAAGGACTTCGAAAAATGAGTTCAGTTTCGAAAAAATGAGTGAAAAATAGATTCAAAAAAAGATTAAAATACAAAAAAATGGAAAAAGTTCTACAAAAGGAAGTTGTTCCATAAATCTGAATGAGTTCAACTTGAAAAAACGAAGTCAGTTTAATCTTGAAAAATAGTATGACTTCGACTCTGGTAAAAGTGAGATGGATTCTGAAAACAGAATGTGTATAACTCTGAAAATGATTTGATCCAAAGAAAATGAATTGATTTCTAGGTAACAGGATGAGGCTCACACTAAAAAAGTGGAATGGGCTTCGAAAAAGTGAGTTGAACCTTACAACAGAGGGTCAGAGCCTGAAAACAAAGTGTTTTGAACTCGAATAAAAAAAGGGGGTGAATAAATTATGAATTATGGCATTATAATTGAAATATGAATTATAAAATTATAATTGATACAAAAATTGAGTTGAACTCGAATGACAAATTTTAGAAAAAATTGGGTGGATATACTCGATTTTTTGAGTTCGAGAGGATACAAAGACTTCGGAACATGTTCCGTTTGGAGAACAACAGCGGAGCCTCGAAGCATGATTCAGGGCATGACCTGCAGAGAATGTTCAAGTGACTCTGGTTCGAAATTCTTCCTATCTCGATTAAGTAGACCCGGGAATTTTCGAACTCAGAAAGTTTTTAAATGAATCATTTTAATGAATCAGCTCGGATCAAGCTTTTTTTCTGGAGAAACTGAGATTTTTGATCAGAATAGACCGTCTGCGATAGTTTCAGTAAATCACTCCAATGTAGATAAGAGCACTAAAGAGTATGGTTCAAGTAAGTTGCTTGTGAATGCTAACGATATAGACCATTCTTCGGATACTATTTGCCATGACAACTCATACTTGCCGATTTCTCACCTGAAAATCTTCAGCCAGCTCATCCAAGAACAGCAGCAGGCTGTCTTCCAGAGCAGCGTAAACCATGATCTGAGCATGGAGTCTCAGTGAGAAGAGAGAGAGAGAAAGAAAGATACCTTCACATTGGCTGCTTCCTTGCTGTCCATCGAGCTGCTCTGCCTACATCGGCAACGCAGCGTCCGTGTGCTGGTAGTAGCCTCCAGGTACTATCATCACACCCGCATACCAGCTGAACGCTGAACGGCTTTCACGCGGGCAACCCCTTTCCATAGGCTGCTTCCTTGCTGGACTGTTTCTGCAATACATTGATTGTGGGGAGGCAGCGTCGATGTGCTGGTAGTGTCCTCTAGGAGCTATGTACAATAGATGCTGACAGAGCAAGAAGCTGCTTGCTCTCATCAGCTGGCCCGCAAGTTCTCCGAAGATGAGAACAATTTTTTTTATTCACGAGAATTCTCACTCTTGAGCAGTAATTCCAAACAATTCAAGTTACTGTAGGTCTCCAGTTTGTTTAAAGGATCCGGTAAGACGAAAATTAAGTATGGCTCAAACTCTCTAGAATCACGTTCTGAGCAAGTTCTGCTAACCAAAACTAAATCTGGGACTACCGCACACCCAAACTGGGGTGGGACACAAAACACGATTTCTGTTGTAGAGCGTCTGAGGCGAAAAAGTAATAGTTCAAACGATAGAGCTATTATGGGCCGTCACAACGATGTTACTTTTGCGATAACTACAGTAATCAAAATGATTTTTGGAGAGAGAGGGAGAGAGAGAGAGAGGAAGACACACTCACATTGGCTGCTTCCTTGCTGGCCATCGAGCTGCTCTGCATACATCGAGCAGGCAGCGTCCGTGTGCTGATAGTAGCCTCCGACTACTATCATCACACCTGCTCAAATCAGCAGAACGCGGCGCGGCACATGGGCGGGAGACCGCCTTCCATTGGCTGCTTCCTTGCTGGACTCTTGCTGCAACACATTGATTGTGGGGAGGCAGCTTCTATGAGCTGCATACAACCAGCACAACGCGACGCAGCTCATAGACAGAAAAGACAAAACGAGTAGTATTGATCGAATCGAGTGACGTAGGCCGTACCGTTAGATCAAGGCACAGTGGGCGTGGGGAGAAGAACAGCTCGCTGCGAACGCCCATCATGTTGGAAAGAGCCTGTAAACAACCATTCAATGTCAGTTTTCTTCAGATCTCTACCGGAACACCGGAATCTAGAGCTTTCCTCTGCTGAAGCTCACTGGTAAGGCTGGCTTCTGTGAAATCAACTTGCGCCTACGACTCCCACGGTTTCTGACTCCGGCTTGAAGACCGAGCGAATCCTATCATTTCATCGCTCCCAGAAAATGGATGATTCGGTTGACCCAATCTCTGTTTTTTCAGAAAAATAGAGGAAGAGAGAGAAGATAGGCTCACCTCTGCTACTTCTTTGCTGGCCAAACTGCATACAAGGCCCCCCGTGTTGTAATGAGCCTTGTGAACGTTTATTTTACCCAAGTTTTTCCCTGGGTCACCGCCTAATCCAATAATCAATTTTTCAAGTTTACGATGTTTGATTGCCGATTTAATTAGCTAAAAAAAATAAAGAAAGAGATATTTACCATGTGGTAGTGGCTCGCGGAAGGCGTTACGCACGTAGGCGTGAGCTCAGAGCAAGAAACTGCTTGCTCTCATCAGCTGGTCCGCAAGTTCTGTGGAATGGAGAAAACTTTTTCTTGGGTTCACAAAAATTCTCACTCTTGAGAAGTAATTTCAAAGAATTGAAGTCACCGTAGGTAGGCCCCACAAGGTGCTCGACCGATTTTGAGTGGTGAACTCGAAATCTATCTCAAAAGACGCAGCAGACCTTCGGATTTACGGAACTTTTCGAATTATCAATTTTTGTCAAGTTTGAAGCTCGTACGGTCCATTTTAGTGACGTTTTCTCGGATAGAGAAACAAGCGAAAAAGTGGGACTGCTCTCCTCTGTCTGACACGTGGCGGCTGCCTCCAATGAGAATACAAGCCAGCCTTCGCACCATCTCTTCATGTTTTACGTGTTGTAGAAATTCATTTTTCTAAATGGAAGCACACGATGGAAACTCTATGAAATGACGTAATTTTTTGCTCACATGAAAGAGAAAATTTTTCTCTATCGAAAACCGTCTGGCGGAGCTGTGAACTCCCTCTCACAAGGGCGCTACCTTCCTAGAGCAAAATTTTGGTTTGCTTATAACTCCGTTCATAATGTAGCTGGGAAAGTCCGCCAGACGGTTTTGAATTCGCAAGAATTTACTCTATAACATATGTGAAAATCAAATCAATCGGTTGCGTCTCCAGCGTGTGCTTCAAGCGGTCCCATTTTTCAGAGGGGGTAGAGGAAGGGTGAGGGGGCGGAGCTTGTGGGGCCTAACCGTAGGTCTCAGGTTTGTTTAAAGGGTGGTGCATGGCTACTGTGGTTTTGCATTCAAAAGCGACGTATGCAAAACTTCATCTAGGCAAACACCACAATATTTTTTTCTCATTCTCTCCTAGTGACAGCTTCTTTCTCTTTTTGTAGAGGTTCCTTGTGTTGTCGAATAGAGCACTACCCCAACAGCTGGCTCCTTCCACCTGTCATGAGTGAGGGGGTGCCCGATCCTTTAACATTCAGTATAAGGGCCAACAAGTGTGAATGTGGAGGAGTAGACTAACCGTTGCAGGCCTCCGTCGGAGCAAGCGCAACGAGCTCCTGCACCCTCCTCCCTCCCATAAGTTGCGCCTCCTTCCTCCTCACCCACCGAGGCGCCTAACGATGCCGAAACTGTAAACAATTCGTGATCATCACACGCATTACACATTTTCAACTCAGATCCAGATTCGTCTACCTAAGTGCTTCACGCCATATAAATGTTCATTCATAGCACCTCTATCTTATAACTCAACAAATTTGTGATAAATCTAACATGCAGCACATGCAGACAACAATTTTTTCTCTGATTTTTTGTGTTTTCTCATTCTCACTCATCCTCGATTTCTCACTGATCCTTTCAACTCTCTGATATGATTTGTGTGAGCTTCTCTGAACAAGAAACCTGACCTGATTTGAATAACAGAGCATCTTCAACTTATGCGCCAATTGCGCAAGTATGCAGTCAGTTATTTTACATCGGCATTTCCGAGCATGAAATAAAAGCTGATCAAGATCCTCTCCATGATCACTTCAACAAAGTCTTATGCGAGTGACCGTGAACGAGAAAACGTTATGAGACCACTTCAACGTTGGTTGTACACAAAAATGTGAATGGTCAACTTTGACAGAGGTCGCCCTCGCACACTCTCCCCCACACCACGCTTCTTTGCATTTGCTCTTCGACCAGAATCATTTTCGTTTGGTTTGTCAACACATGTGAGCCTGGCTCTCTCCAATTCTCATTCTGATACATGCAGACTCAGTTGACTCCATTTGCATAGTTAATTAGCATCCCTCTTCTTGGAGGTCCTCCAAAGCATTCGTTCTCACGCAGACATGAAATTTATCGTGAAGTATTTGTACATTTTCTCGAGGTTCTCAGCTCCATTTCCAATGTTCGCAAATATATTCTGTTGTTTTTCTCCAATTTGATCTGGAGATTCTGATTTTTTGCTTCACACCTTCATTTATCTCAAACGTTTTCTCCTGCTTTTTTCTCATTGTGTCTCTCTTCGACCGTTTTAGTGTGATCTAGATTTGTCACTTTTTTAATTTTTCAGTTGAATCGCCGGACGGAACTGATCCATTTTGCCCTAATATTCATAATTGTTGACTGTTTCGTATCTATTCTCTAAGCTGGACAGCGTGCACTAGTAGATGAGCTTCTCGTAGCTTTTCTACCACAGCGACTCTCGCCTCATTCGATAGTAATGAGCTTTTACACTCAAATCAAGACGAACGGCGCTTTGCACTTTTTGCTGCTTCTTCCTATCTCCTCTCTTTCTCTATCTCTTTTTATCTCTCTCTCTCTCTTCTGCTCTCTACACTCCCATTGCTCAGCTTCTCAAGATCTCAAAGACGGCGAAAGAGAGAGAAAGAGAGAGAGAGAGAGAGAGAGAGAGAGAGAGAGAGAGAGAGAGAGAAAGGATAAAGAGCAAAAGAAAGAGCTAGACTGATTCACTATCTTTTTATCATCTGTAATTGCTGTTTATGATCAGACAAGTTGTGTAGTTGACAGTGTGCGTGGAGGTCGTGTAGCGAAGCGCATCTAATGCGACAAACTAGGCATGGGTGGACGGAGGCAAAGCATGGACAGAGTGGAGAGAGAGAGAGAGAGAGAGAGAGAGAGAGAGAGAGAGAAAGCTGGAAGAGGAGGAGGGAGAGGAATGGAGAGGCGTAGAAGGATGATAAGTAGCCACCGAGGCCATACTTGCGCCTCTCATCATCGATTGTGGGTACACCATGTCTGGGAGTGAGTGGAAGAGAGACGCTGCATCTGAGCTTGATGGCGCTTATTTTCGATACTGTAACATTATTCAATCGTATTTTCAAAACACACCATTTGTTTTAGTCTTTGCGCTCTCCAATCACCGTTCTTGCCTGATCTCTCTTCTCTTCAAATGGTATTAGTCACCGTAGATAGATGAATCAGATTTACGGCAGCTCATCTTAGCGTTGATTTCGTCTCGCTCTTTCAGTCTGCCTGTCTTGGCCCTCTTTGCAATCTCTCTCCCTCTCTCGCCTCCTTCTCGAGCTCAATCAATCGGGGGTAGAAGGGGGATGCACGCACATACGCGCACTATCCAGTCAGCCACTGCTCAATCATTCGCTTTTTTACCGTCGCTCTCCTCTCTCTCTATCTCTCCTCTTTTTCAATCGCATACATTTTCCCACTATTGTTTTCACTCTCATTGCGAGAATGATGTGCTGAGGAATGGGAGAGAGAGAAAGGGAGGATTACTTGCGTCCAGTCGTCCTTTTTGTCTTACATCTCTCTCTCTCTCTCTCTCTCTCTCTCTCTCTCTCTCTCTCTCTTTCTCACCTCGCATTCTCTCCAGCTTCTTCTGCTGCTGGTGCAGATGATGATGATGATGAGCTTGTGCTAGTTGTTTGCGTGTGCCGCGAAGAGGCGAGAGAGAGAGAGAAAGAGAGAGAGAGAGAGAGCAAAAAAGATGAAGCAGTGCAAAAGTGTGTCTTTCATCGCCTCCCAATCTCCTCGGTATATATGTGCTCAATTGATCATTGCGCAAGCGAAGACAGGAAGAGGGCGGAGGAGGAGGAGAGAGAGAGGAAGCAGAAGACAGAAGGAGAGGAGGAGAAGAAGACGAAGAAAACGCACATACACACATACACTTTCTCTTTTCATCCTTATCTGGCTAGGCTAGGCGCGCACATTAATGTGAATTCCCACCTGCCTACGATGATCAGCTTTTGCCTCAGCTCACAGCGTCTTTCCTCTTCACATTACGGGCCTATTCAACACCCTCTCTCTGATCACATACCATGTCATGAATAGTTATCAGCTCACGATCAACCGATAACTCTCGATTTCGATCACAGTTTTGAGCAACAGCTTGTCGCACTCTAAATAGTTATCGTCTCCTTTTCTCTTCGTCGCTCTCCTCCTCCTCTCTCTCTCTCTCCCTCTCCCCCTCCTACTTCTCACACTCCTTATCCGAAACGTGTACCTCGCTGAAGTAGAGATCCGGGTCGAGCTATCCTTTTCAAGATACTCTCTCTCTCATCTTTCTTTTTCTTCCATTTTTTTCTTCCCCTGCACACCCATATACCCATATTCCTCGCACAGCATCCTTGTGGTAATTCCGACGCGCTCTCTACTGTTTCTTCTTTCAGAAAAAGAAGCCATATTTCTCCCCTTTTTCATTTTCTCTTTTCTCTCTCACCCTTGCTCTCTTTCGCTTTCTCTCTCTCACTTTTCGGCTCATGACTTTCCGGCTAACTTTTCTTTCCATTTCGCGCCAAGTCATCAATGCGTAAGGATTGTCTCCGTGTGTGTGCAATGATTCGAAGCCTAATTTCTGCGAGATGCTAATTAGAAGAGTTGGTATCCTCAGAAGGAGCGCGCGCGTCGGCGGCCGAAGAAAGAAGAAGGCGTCGTCTGACTATCTCTCTCTCTTCTTCTCGCTGTCTCGCACGCCCATCTGTCCATGCGGGAGTTCAAGGTCAGCGCAGCATCATAGCGCCTCCATTTCTAGCGATACGAACTGTCGCCAAAAATGGTTGTCAACACCTCATATACCAGACTGTATCGATGACGAAGAGATCCGCGAGTAGAAATTACTCAAAGGCCTTGAACCAGTGATGAAACGGGTCTTGAACGAAAGCTCAATTAGATTTCTCTCTTTATCAGACTTAGAAAATCGAGGCGTGTGGAGTATAACATGAAGTTAGGAACCATCCCATGGAGATTGATCTCAGCTGACTTTTTCTGAGGGACCGGATGGATTGACAGGGTTTTTATTCAGTTATCAGTATGTCTAGATTGCTATCATCAGAAACACTTCGGTGTCCGTTGAGCGCACGCTCTGGGTGTGCATTGTTGATTCATGAAGAAGCTGAAAGCGAAGAGGGCTTAGCGCCAGTTTTGAGCGAAAAGGAATAAGTAAAGGCTTATGTCCTCTCTCTCACACACACACACACGAGAAAAAGTACATGAGACGGGGGGTCTTTTGTCTATAGTACACCATCGCCCTGTTATAGAATGTATCACGTTTTGCAGTCGTAGAGCGCGCAAGCGAACAAATGATGTGATATATAGAAAAGAAGGGGGAACCTTATTAGGTAGCCATCCGCCATGCCGCTCCCCCTCTCTCTCCCTCATTTTCTCTCTCCCTTTTACTCTTCAGACTCGAAGAAAGTCCGAAAGTATCCCTCGGGATAGTGGAGGGAAGTGCGCTTCGCTCTCTTCTTTTTTCTTTACTTTGACTCATCTCCATTCTGAGTTGCGAAGTGAGCTGCGGTTGATGTGGAATACTCTCAAGGTTCAGTTTTATATAGCTTTGGTATAGGCTTGGGTCACTCTCCCCTTCTGCGCTTTTTTGAAAACATAAAAATTATCGAAGAAAAGTGATCGTGGAACATGATTCGATTGCTATTTTTACAGGTCGTAGTTTTGGGCTCTGGTGGCGTCGGCAAATCTGCACTCACAGTTCAATTTGTCTCGAATACTTTCATCGAGAAGTACGACCCTACAATCGAAGATTTCTACAGAAAGGAGATTGAGGTGAGGACCTTGTTTCGCTATTCGATCTTCAGCCAACCAACGAAGCTTATTATCTGTTTTCGTCGAAGTGCACTTCGTAATCAGTCAGGTGACTACGGAGTCTTCGTAAAGGGTAATCCGTTGAGTAAAGGCTAATTGGATAGATGAATATCAGCTTAACGAGGTTGGGAGAGCAAGCGAGAGAGAGCAAACTGCCAAGCAGCACTGGTGTTGCGTGTGTATGTATGTTTGTAATCGATACATAGCTAGAGGGCTCTTCAACCCCACTCAAACTGTACAATGGCCGGGTTCGAGCTGAGAGAAGAAGCTATGAGAGAGGGAGAGAGCGAGAGAAAGAGAACAAGAGATAGTGAAAGACGGAAGAAGAAGGCAGGAGTAAACAGGAACTTTGTGACGATCTCTAGAGGGAGGCCCAGATGGTGGTGATGCTTCTGTCGTTCGCTTTTCTCTCACTCCATTCACTCATTCTACTTTTTTGCCGGTGTGCGGCAAAAAGTAGGGGTCAGAAGCACTTGAGCGAAGAAAAGATGATGAAGACGTGTGATGTAAGCGATGCCATTCGTGTACAGCTGCATGGGACTGCTCTTTTTTACACTAGCTGAGGTACAGTAGGAAGCAGGAAGAAGCACTGCATTCCAGACATGTAAAAACTTAATGTGAACGCATGAGAAAGACGAAGAACTTCTCCTTCCACAGAATCTGGAAGAGCTTCCAACATCTGGAATGAAGATAGGTCGTGATGCTTATGAAACATGTAGTGGACTACTGAACCGCTAGTACATTTGGAGAATTATGCTCCACATTTTATCGCAAGAGTTGAGGACGGGACTCGAAAAGTTGAGGGGGGACTCGGAAAAGTCGCTCCCATTTCACGGTCGGCGGGGTAGTGTATGGTTTTGGTGATCTCGGCGGTGGAGTCGGCTGATAGGCTTTGCTCGACCCTGCATTCTCTGCATCGAAAAATGATCTGTAGGTTGACGGGCAGCCATGCGTCCTCGAAATTCTCGATACCGCTGGAACTGAGCAGTTTGCTTCGATGCGCGATTTGTATATAAAGAATGGCCAGGTCAGCATCTTCATTTTCACATAAATCCGAGAGTATTCTTCCCGAAAGACAGTTCTAAGTCTCCTGAAACTTCTATTCATCCCGTTTGTGCCTCGGGTCTACATCCGGATAGTGATCGACAAACAATACAAGAAAGGATCTTGGGAAGAGTGATTGTTTTCAGGGATTCGTTGTTGTCTACTCGATTACTTCCCAGCAAACTTTCCACGATATACGCACGATGCGCGATCAAATTATCAGAGTAAAGGTGTGTCTCATAATTTTCTTCCTCGTCTGTATGTGATGTCACAGGAGCCGACCTTACCGATGAACACCGGATAAGGAAATCACTCAATATCGGAAAAACCTTGAGATTCAAGCCTTGTGACACGTCATCATCGATATCTTCCCAAAACATATCGATACTGAATGACTATAGCTTGAAGTTTTCCTTGCAGGGAACCGAACAAGTGCCAATTCTGCTCGTCGGTAACAAATGTGATCTGCAACATCAGCGACAGGTTGGTTCATTCTGTGGCTGTCTCTGGACCTCTCATGATAGAAATGTTGTATCTTGGGGTGGGCGGTGAAATCAGTTTTTCCGGCAATCAGTTCTTCGCGTTGAGAGTTATTGATATATTGTGATACCAACAATCTTTCGAGCCGCTAATCATGCTTCATGGCAAAATGTCGCTCTTCGTGTCCCGGAATACTAACCAAGATATACCGTGGTTACTGTAGGTGGTGACTGCACCTTAGGGGTTACTGTAAGTCGAATAGTTAACTGAGTCTATTTGTTCCAGGTTCGAACAGAAGAAGGAATCGCGCTCGCCGAATACTGGCAATGTCCCTTCACAGAGTGCTCAGCTAAGGTATGCCCGAACTTTCTCGATTCCGGAAATCCTGCTTCAATTTCACTAAAAGTGTTCAAGAAGTTTCGTGCAACTGATTCTGAGAATCCTGCAGAAGGAAACGCAAAGTCTTCGCAAAGTGACCGCTAGTCATTAGTAAAAAATCGTCATATTTTTCAGAATGCTCATAACGTCAACGTTGTTTTTGCTGAGATCGTCAGAGAAATGAACTACGTCCAAAATCGCGCCAAAGCAGATAAGGGCTGTTGTTCTCTGATGTAGCACACGTTTCTTTGCCATACGCTGTACATTTCAATTTTCCCTCACTCTAATTTATCGATTTCTCTCTGAATGCAATTAACTGCTCATCCATTCCCGGTGTATATATTCCACCGAAATCGTGCACAATAGTATCAAAAAATCTCCCATCCAAATACACAAAAGCATCCGAGATTATCAGACAAAATGATCGCACTCTTTTTTTTCTCTCTTTTCCACTCCACACAGCATTGAATCTTTGCGTTGCATTGTCACTTTTGCGGGTTGCGCTCTCTCTATCTTCACTCTGAGACTACACACAAGTACATTCTGTTCCAACGATTACCATGATCATCAGTACCGAAGACGTACACACCACATACACCACAGAAGCAAAATCAACGACTTTTCGTGATAACGTTTTCACAAAATCTCTCATACACTTGCTTATTTTGTCACTCTAATAAAAACATAATCAACGGTTGAAATGTTTCCGTTGCGCTCTTTCTTGAGACATGAAGTGATTTTTGCTGGTCATGAATTGAATATTTTATTGAGATGTCATTTTCCACGAATAAAGTTTTACGGAGACATATCTGAACAGTTGGTGGAAAAATAACAACGAAAGCGAGAACGTTTTGAAATTTCACAGAGATTGTTTGCTCACATTTTCTTCTGGCAATGGACAGCGACCGGGTCACACGTAATAAATAGCTCTAACCGTGGCACTAAGGATTTATAGCAGAGAACAAGTGTGAGGGAGAGTCTCACACTAGGAATATTGATTGGAAATATTGCTTGATAATCGTATGAACCCGGTGATGCATTTCAGAGAGCGTATTGACATTGCTCGGGATGAGCAGAACGATCAAGACACGCTGCGTCGCCTGAATACGTTCGCTTCTTGGAGATTGGATAAAGCAATGATATTGCTCAAAGTCATACTGCAAACTCGTCTCACATGCAAGTTCGAGACAACGAGCTCCTGGGTGAAATGTCTACTACACTCATTCGATTAACCTTCTTGCAGTAAATCCACCATTCGCTCTCTGAGCGAACTGCGCTCTCGCCAAACTCCTCGTCGTTCTCCATCAGACGAGTGTACGTTTCGCAGGTTAACCTGAAGCGATAGAAATATTTGAGTCAGTCTCCAATGTCCATGGTGGATCCTAGATTTCTCTGAAGAACTGGTGTTACGGGTGAGAGTGTGGCAATTCAGAGCGTACTTGATAATATCTGCTGGAACTGCAGGCATCGCACCACCGAGTCCGCCGCTGCTATTCGAGCCACTTGGCCAGTGATCATAGAAACTCGTTCTGTAAATCTTCTCCACCTTGTCATCATCTCTGTACTCTCATCACTCCTATCAACGTTCTTAGATCTCAACACGAGTCACATGCTGTGGATTAGTCGCTATGGAAAAACATATCAAATATTGAGAGTGAGGGAACCTGAGTGAGAGTGATGATGGATTGAAGTAGATGTAGTGGAAGTCAGATTCAGGCTGAATCTCAGCAGTCATCTTGCTGTACGATTCTGCTATGGCAGAGGCGAGAGGAGGCAAGTCGACGCCGAGCACGTTCTCTATCGAGCACAGAAGTGGTCTGAGAAAAATATTAATCAACAAATCAACTCTCCAGCAAAATTATTGTATACTTGAAAATTTTTTCAGTCATCCACAACTCCTGTGCGATGATAGATAATCCTCATCTCCACACTGATTATAGAAGAATACAGAAGCACACAGCTTGAAATGATGATTTACCGATCGACTTGCGTAGACTCTTCAAGGAACAAACAGAGCGTCGCATTGAGCGATCGGTAGGCAAGCTGTGAGAAAAACATTTTTCAGGGCGGAAACTCCACAGAAATGACATGATCCATGAGATGTCTCTTGATGAGAGCCCCTGAGGGAACTGAAAACGTTACCAGGTGATGCTTGCGAAGGACGTCAGGAGTCATTTCGTCATCTTCATCACTCAAGCTCGAGAGGTATACGGTAGGTGGCACCTACACAAAAATTTTCGCAGGGCTTCAGATCAGATTCGAAAGAGCATGAGAAGGTAGCAAGAAAGGTAGACTGAAAATAGTCGCAAATAAGCCTCACTTCATCGCCTCCAATGGGAGCATCCGTCGCCAGATCTTTAGGGCCAGTCAGAAAACGACCGGGTGCATCGCTCGTAGGTCTGGGAAATGATCACTCGATGGTTGATTTAAAGCGAACAGCCAGGAGATGAGTGACTCGAGGGATTCTCAACTGGAATTCGTATCACCTGTTTGCAGAAGTTGGCTCCAGCTCCGACCTCAGACTCCGTGGTAGCAAGTTTTGTGTGAGATATCTGCAATGAGATTGAATAATTTCAACAAATCTCTGTGATCTTAATACCTGTATACTGTGCACAAATCTCGCTTATGAATGCTGTAGTAGACAACTTTGTCTTGATAGAGGAACAGCACCTAAAAATAGGTATCAGAAATTGAAAAGAGACTAGGACATCTGATGCCGACTCGAGTGAATGGATAAAACTCTTTGAGTTGATGTTTGCTGAAGCACGATCGTTGAAACGTTATGAATTAGGCTATCAATCTGGTCTATCAAAGAGTAGTCTCTATCAAATGATTTCATGGAATGCACACTCCCTCTGTTTGCTAGAGAAATTGTTCACACCTTTTTCACTTGGCGAAACTGCTGGAGAACTTGCGAACACAGTGCTTCGACGTCTAGGAATAGTAGAGCCTCGAGGCGCAAGAAATGGACGCCCGCAAAGTAATCGAGTAGCGGCATCTATTAGAGTGGCCATGTTCAGTTATCAGAAAAGAACAATTAATTTTCCCGTGGAATTGACGCAAAGTTAACGCAAAGAAAACTTAGCAAGCCCTCAACGATCACTACAACTGAATGAGCCTGAGTCTCAAATACGATATTTACGAAGTTTTACTCATCAAAAACGATGGAAAAAACTTCTTACTTGATAAACGCGCAGTGCCGTCAGCCATCGAGTATAAAAAGAAACGAGCGTCGCTTTGAGCTCCTCGACAGATTCTCTGCAAACAGTTCAATTTTTTCTGACTAATTAGTTGAATCGGCTCGAAGAACGAATCTTTTAAACTGAACTCCACCAAAACTGAAGAGATTCACTCACTTTAGAAGCGAACTGAAATCGCCGTGGAACAAGCGGAACATTTTCCAAGAATTATAAACGAGCGCTCGCAACGTCGAAGAGTGCAGAGAGTATTCCAGATCACTGCTTGCCTTCCTGTAATCGGATACGTACACGCTCTATTTTCGACTCCTCTCCAAACCCAAAATAAGTTGTTGTTTCAGCAGTTTACGTTTTCCCAATTTTCACCCATTACCATATGCGACCACATACAGTACTCGTTATCGATGAAGCAGGATGAAAACAAACTTGTTCATTATCAGACCGATAGTGAATTCGGCATCCTCCACAAGAACGTATGCGTGGACCGCCTTCCCCATCTGGACGTCTCTGAAAAATGGAAGTTTCACTGTGACAAAGAACAATTCCCCATGGTTAGAGCTAAAACACAGAAGGTGATGCTTGAGTGAAAAACCAAGATCAGAGTTGTTGTGGATGTTCAAGGCAATCAAAATTTGTTCTACAATACAGAACAAGTCAAAGTCATCTCTGGTGTAACCCACAGATCTGTGGACAGACTTCAGATCGGTCTGTAGGTCTGTGACTCTCTCACAGACGTCTGTACAGACTTCAGACCCACAGACATCCGACCACAGACGTCTGTGGAAGTCTGTGGCACGGTATGACACAGCCCACACTTGTTGACACAGCGAACCAAGCGTCACGTCGGCCGTTGCGTACACGCTTTTTCGTATTGATCGTTCACTGCTTCGTCTTCCGTTTTTATTTTTGATTGAAAACTGTCTTTCGTTACTTTTGTTTCAGTAAAATTCATTTACAGGGTATTCAGTCAGTGTGTGGAGGCACAAGGATCGTCTAGGAACTCGGCTAATCAGGTTTGCTTCCTTTTTATGGAGAGTTTTACTTGAAGTTGACTTGAAAACCTTTTTGAATTTGTTCCATGCTTGAGGCAGAAACCTACATATTACTCTATAATGTGTACGATCTTGTAAAATTATGCAGTGAGTCAAAACAGTTAACGCTTCAAATATTATCCAATTCATCTGAATTAATCACACCTTGGAGAAATTGTTCTTCATTCACTGATTTCATGTTCAGTGTTATGTAAAAAATGTAGAGAGCTTCTTAGAAACTTCGAATAATTCAAATTGCCTAGAATTTGAGTTGAAAATCGTGAGTTTTTTCAGTTAGACGTTTGAACGTTGGAAAGAAGATGGCTGCAACTTAGCCCATAAAGATGTCTAGGTTTGCCTGATTTTCCTTCGAGAATTTTTTGATAATTTTTTGTACACCCTGATTAAAGGGTGGGTTCAAGGATCTTTGTTGAAGATTGAGCCCCAGCGAATATCACCAATCGCTTTATCTGAAAATAACTTCGCCCAAATCTATCAAAAATTTGTATGGTGACTAAATCGGCTACGATTGAGCGAATGGTGATACTCGCTTGAGCTCAAGTTCCAAAGAAGATCCCTGAACCACATTTTTAATTAATACAGAAACTACATTGGTATTCAAACACCAAGATGTTCACAGTGAATCTAGCAGGGTGGTTCTCGTAAATTTTATGACTAGCTTCGAAATCACATCAACCAACTAAGAGAGAGAAAGAGGTTCGCAAAGAGATATCGCACTCTGCAGCGAAATCGCTGAAGTACCCTGATTGTGAAGCCGTCCGTACGATGGAAGTTGCTGCCGGGCTATGGAGAGCTTCACGCAGGTGAGTTATGAGAAAACTTGAAAGACAATTGCTAAACGTCTCACGCAGGCTGAAACAATAGTAAGCTTTCCCAAGGACGATTCCAGTCCACATGGTTGCTTGTTCGAAAATGTCATTGGGTTACTGTAGCAAAGTTAAACTCGTGTCATCCTCAATAGTGAAGTTGAAGTTTTCCTATCATAAATAGGAAAAGAGAGGAAAATATATATATATATATATATATATATATATGTATAGAGAGAGAGAGAGAGAGAGAGAGAGAGAGAGAGAAGCGATGGAAGGCATTGTAATCCATCAGATTTGATCTCGACGACGAAGGAATGCCCCCTAGAAGGCTAACCCTGCGCGCCCTGCTGAATTGAATGTCAAGTTAGTTCTATGATGAAGTGCGAGCATATTTTGAACAAGAGTACAATCACGTGATAAAAAACAGAGAGAAAGGGAGAGAGAGAGCGAGAGAGAGAGAGAGAGAGAGAGAGAGAGAGAGAGAGAGAGAGAGAGAGAGAGAGAGAGAGCGATGGCGGGTACCAATGAAGGAGGTGTTCACTAGTAATTGAGTCGGGTTTTTGCAGCTACGGATCGGAGGATGAGACAGAAGACGACGCAAGAACGCCGAAAAGAAGATTGATCATCTTCTTCGACTCCGAGGAAGATTAGATCGGGGCCCTCACATTTGCGCAACTCTTAATTTCTTAGCTCCCAGATGAGATTTTTCGAACAGTGGAAAGTTTTGAGCTCCACTACCGGTAAGCTAAACGGAATACAAAGCACTTGTTGAAAAATTTTTATTGAGTGAGTCGAAAATTTGTGCTGGTCGTTTTCAAATTGAAAAACAGCTGTTTTGAAACTACTGGTTCCCAGCATCGAGGAACATGTGTGCATACATTTTTCATAGCTCTCTGGCAGACATGACCGTATCCTTTGATAGAATCGAATCATATCATCTAGGAGCTGAGTAGTCACGAGTTGCGCAAATCCCATGCCCCTACAGATCATCATTCCCGTTTTGTGGCCATTTTATTGATATCTTCACCAGCTCATAAACAAGCTCACAATCAAAAATTGTCACTGTAATTTGCTGTTGGTGTGCTCCTGAAGTAATGAAGCGTGTTTGCAATATTCTTCGAGTAGTGCTCAGGCACTTTGCTCAAGCCTTCTAATCACCAGAAGCATGAGTCACAGACCTACAGATGATCTGTACAGACCAACCACAGACCATCTGTACAGACCTTCACAGACCATCTGTACAGACGTCCACAGACCATCTCGCCACAGACGTCTGTACAGACCTACCCACAGATCTGTGCACAGATCTGTACACAGACCTGTGGGTAGGTCTGTGCACAGATCTGTGGGATACACCAGAGATAGGTCACATTAGTCTCGAGGATGATGACAAAACACCAGGTTGAGGTTGTTTGGAAACGCAAACTGTAACCTCACAAGTACAACTCACCTATATGGAGGTAAGAGTGAGTTTTTCGCACGCTCAACCGTCGTTGTGGTCGAGAAGTTGTCGGTAAAATTGACAACTGCTTCAGCGAACCCAGTGATATGGTCCTGATTTGAGTTATTAGAGTCATCTTTTCCTATCTGTTTGAAATAAGTGTTCGGGAAAAAGACAAGGTGATTTAGCTCACTTGTTTTTCGAATGCTTCGCTGGAAGGATAGTAGTACATGATTCGCTTGTACTCTTCGCCCTCTTTCACAACTGTAAAAAATCATCATTCGGAGAATAATACTTTCACTGAATTTACATTTACAACTTTCCTCGATATGATTGGGAACCAATAGAAAAACGGCCCAAGTACAGTCTTAAAGTACTCAACAACAAATCCTGAGTGCATATTCCTCTCTCAACTAGTCCCTTTCGCTATTGACGAAAGCAAAACAAACTCACAGTGACCAGATTTGGGATGAGTGATGAAGAACGAATCCATTATATCCGTGAGATGGCACTGAAAAGTAGACTGATGAACAGATAAAATTTGGATTGGGGTTTAGACAACCCCCAAAAAGTACGCGTTCTGCTGATCAAGTGGCGGTTCTGATTTTGATCTTCCATTCACAGGTTTCAGAGCGCTGGTAGAAGATCTTCGTTGGGAAACTGCTACTATGGAAAAATACGAATTAGTTGAATTACCTGTGCTCCTCTGAAACTGGGCGCAGCCGTATTCGCACCAATGAAATACATGGGAGCGTTGAACATCTGAGAAAAATCTTTCGTAGTATTATCGATAGTTCTGAGATATATATATAACAGTGTTGAGAGAATCACGCGAGACCCAGATATTTTCTTACTCGTTTCAGACCCATACGACCTTTTGCAAGGGAGCGCAACTTCACAAGTTGTACCAGTCTCCACCCACCAACTTGTAAACGACTGTTCGAACGTAATTGTATGCAAATACCAGAGAAAACATACAGAGGGAGTGAACGAGAGGAAAAGCGAAAGAGAGAGAGGTAGAGAGAGAGAGAGGGAGAGAGAGAAAGAGAGAGAGAGAGGGAGAGGGAGAGAGAGAGAGAGAGAAAGAGAGAGAGAGAGAGAGAGAGAGAGAGAGAGAGAGAGAGAGAGAGGGAGCATCTTTTTATGCTAGGACGTTGCCCCGACTAGTGCCATGTGCCTCTGGGACTCAACAGAACAGTGAGCTCATTATGAATCGAACTCATGCAGTACTGATGACAAAACTCGGTAGTCACACAAATCAGAGTACAGGTATTTTGATCCCAAATTATGATCCCATCAGAAGGGTAACAAGTTTTGAAGAGAAACTTCTGTCTCTCCTGTCCATCACCATGGAAGATATGGTTGTAATGTTTCTAACAAATGAGTGACTTCTTTGTGAATTCGAACATGCAATTTCCGAATTGTTAACATATTCATTCATCTTCAATGACACATAATTGAAAAGACAACACTTACCAATTATGGTGAGACAAAATAACCAGTTCCAGTAAAGCGAAATTACCAGTTACAATGGGAATGATGAGAGGAAAAACACAAATACCGGCGCGATATATGTCACAGCTTTAAGTCAACAACAAAACAGAAACACTTTGGTGTTTGAGAAGAGTGGGACGATCACAGAAGCACGATCAATGGTTCTAGGCACAGATACACTCAAACAAAGCGGCCTACATTCATACGATGCGCCCTATTTAAAGTACACGCCTTTCACAAAGTCACCGTATCCCTTGTCAAACTTGAACAGGAAGTGATCGTATATGAGTTTCTGATCTTTCTCTTCTCTCACATCCATTTTGCGCCATTGATATGATTGAAAGTCAACGATCCATTCTGCGGACTTAGGAAAGGGGAGATCGTCACCACGAGCAAGCCATACTCCAGAGATGCACGGCTTATCTTCCTTTGTGAAGAGTGACATCGAAGCGAACGCATATTTGGATAGTGACTCCACTTCCTTGTAGAACCAGTAGATAGCGTCAAGCTTGATGTAGTCAGCGAGCAGCAATTCATTAGCAGGCTGAAAAAATTTCGTTATCATTTTTCGACCAATAAAACTATAGCTCATTTTTCGATAACCTAAACAATCCGAATTTTGTTGCCAAAACATGGCTGTTTTTTATTGACACTTGAGCACTATTTTCAGCGCAAACATGCAACCAACATACAAGCAACACACCTTGATAGTTGCGTGCCACAGAGACCAGCTAGCGCTATCGAAGTCGTCGATTAGTGCTTTGATTGATTCCTACAAAATAAGTCGTCAGTATCAGAAGTCTGTTGTTCTAGAAAAAAAAGAAAAAACTAACATCTTTATTTACTTCAAAGGCAGCCTTGAACTTGGAAAGAAGCGGGGAAGGCGCGTAGTTTATGAAGGATCCTGGAATTGATATCAGGTTAACAGAACATGTCACTACTATTTGAGAACGATGAAAAGGCAGCTAAAAATAAAAATTTTTGGACGAAACGGATCATTCATTTCTGCGTGTGTCTCTTCAAATTAATCAACTAGAAAATAAGATTCGTTCAGATCAAAAAATGACAATTTCAGTTGCCCGATCAGCACATCATATTGGAAAATTTAGGAATTCATAAATTTTTTTTCTTGAATT
>CAVOJK010000325.1:0-18984 GCA_963695495.1 Hololepta plana | reverse complement strand
CAGGGACCATTATTCACACGTTGCGATTTCAATGGATTACGGTCATACATGGGCACGATCGTTCCAGGAACGTCACCACCTCTTTTTGCTTTCCGATTTTTGCTTGTCAGGACCCCATTTCGACTGAAAAATGACCTGTCATGACCATTTTTTAGCCAAGCAGAGGTCAAGTCAGGACCTCTTTTGAAGAACCAGGAACGACAGTTGCCCATGTATGATTACGGTATGCTGCACAACGTACGGATAATGATTGAACGACTACGGATAACTGAAAGAATGACTGGACAACGAGTGTCCAATTTCAGTCCACTTGAGATAGCGAAACGGCCGATTTTCTCAATGAGAGAAGGATGGAGTGAGCCATGAATCGGTCGTTGCGCTGTCTCAGGTGGACTGAAATTGGACATCTCGACCGACTATACGGGCAACTGAGAAAAAACCGGTTAAATACTCCTGTGTATAACTTCTCAGGTCGTCCCGGACTACTGTAGGACGAGAGAGAGAGTGAGGCAAAATGAGAGACATAGAAACAAGTGATTCCCCTTTGCGCTTCTGCGTCTCTCGATTTGCCATACTCTCTCGCCTTACAGTAGCCTGTACATACAATTACTCTGTAAAGAGACGCTCTTCTCTCGCTCTCTTCTCGTGCGCTCGAATTTCTTCGCTCAGTACACTGCCAGTCGCTTGCTCGCCTGAATTTATCTCCGATTCAGTCAATCGAATGTCGCAAAAGACTTTGGGTAGCTACCGGGGCTCGAACCCTCGATGTAAAGTTTATGGCTAGAAGTCACAACAACTACATTACATGACCACTTTTGTGTGGGATTGGTATGAAACAATGGAGAAAAAAAATTACCTATACTATTGAAGTCAACTTGTTACAGTCAGACTAGTGAGTTGGGCAGTGGCGGAAGTAAAAGTTATCCGGAATCAAGCGCTCCTCGCTGCCGGGACCCGCCGGTAAGGCCAGCTGTTTATTCAGGGCTACAAAACCCGTGGTGCCCCAATCCGACGTGGGTGCGTACCTTTTCGCATGAATGCTACCAATGTACCGACCCCGGAGGGATAGTTGGCTTGATTGACCCTGGCGGGGATCAAAGTGGCGGAGGGAAGAGAAGCTTTTCAATGAGAATTATTTACCATGGAACTCTATGAAATCAATACAAACCAGCAGGATCGAATGCGAAAGTTGTCGTGCCAGACTCCGCCGAGAATTTAGCCTGAAAAATACCGTACTTCAAAAAGCAATGCTCAGTGATTTTCAAGAAAAAACTATTCACAATGAGCCTAATAGACGTTAAACCGGATTGCAGTGAAAACCCCGAAAATATGACTCAAATGAGAGACGCAAAAACGCCTATGGGCTGAGCACGTTTGCGGCCTGTAATGCACTGGCTACTGGCAAAGAGACAAAATTCTAAACCCAGAAATGCTTGGAAAGCGGATTCCTAGGAAACCCAAAACCCGTGGAACCCTTGAGGAGAATAAAACCCCGAATGGAACCCGAAACCCGTAGAAGCTCAGAGGTTGGAAAGTGGGAAACCCTATGAAATCCCGAATGAAGCCCGAAACTCGTGGAAGCCCAGAGCTTGGAATGTAAAAAACCCTATGAAACCCCGACCGGGACCCGAAAGTCATAAAACCCTTGGGAAACGGGTAGCCCCGAACAAAATCCGAAACCCGTGGGAAATCCGGATTACCTCGACGCTCAGCCGCTGCAATCCAAGCTGCCCATTACGCAAAAAGTATGCGCCTTGCTTGTGGCCGTAGTGCCACTGGTGAGGCTGTAAAGTTTTTTTTTAAAATTTATTCATGCCTCTATTTATAAACCAACTGGAGAAATATGGGTCAGACAGTATACAAAGTTGGTTACAATAATATGCAGTCGTTGGTTTACCGTCGCTTGGCGAACTCATGTCATGTTATTTTTCATGTTTTTTTTCTCAAATCATCGATAGATCCAGATATTCTTTTTTCACCAAAACTGGCTATCTGCCATTTAGTAGTTATCTGTACTGATAGAAATTCCTAGAAAAAGACCACCGTAACCCATGGCTAATTGAACACACAGATGTTCATTACAGGCAAGTATCTAACCCTATCAAAAATCATTTTCATTTTTTACTCTAGGTGACAGGACCGAAAGTGTTGTTGCTCCCATCTATTTTCATAATGTGTAAACAATTAGTCGCTAAATGATCATTCAATCTGAAGTACTTCTCTCACATTCAAACTAGGGTTTCTAATTCAAGTACTTTTTCAAGTACTCATTCAAGTACTTGAAAATGGAAGCCATATTTCAAGTCTGAAACACTTGAATCTAACGAGGATCAAATCAGTTCAAGTACTTGAATGAGTATTTGAAAAAGTACTTGAATTAGGTACTCTAATTCAAACTATTCATCAAAATTGGAAGCTGCGACAAGTGGCACATTTGCGTAGTGGCTGACTGTACTCTATTCAGCATTTTCGCATTTTAGTTATTACGACATTAGAGTATTTTCTCATGAAAATTATGTAGGTGTGAGCTGCTCTCACAGAGCAGCCCCCCTCCAAGGGCACATCTCTTGATCTATCAAGAAATAAAAAAATCGATTGCATCAATAGATCAATAACCCGCTCAATAGACTAATCATGGATGAACAGGGGGACAGCTATCGCGTTTCGTCCAGCCCAGTCAGGGGTCGAATCAGACAACAAAGAAAGAGGCCCCGATCAGACTAAACACTGGCAGAATTAGCAGAGTCCCTCACACTTTAGTGAATCACTAAATACTCGGGTCGCCGCGAGAATACTGTGAGAAGACACAGACATTGACTACTTCCCCATTACGCTTCTGTGTCTCTCGCTTTGCCCACTCTCTCGATTTACAGTAGTCTGGCGGCGACCTGAGTCCGATCTGACTCTCAATATCTTACATTGAATCACCTCTGGAGTCTTCCTGCTGAAGAGGTCCGACTCCAGGAGTGCAACAACGGTCCAGAAACAGGGCCGAAACCGTTCTAACGGATCTCATATCTGCATAGGTGCTAACACAAAACTTAACATTCGTGTTTAAAGATTGTGCAACCCGAACCGTTTTTCTACGTGAGAGTGATTTCGCATATCCTATTGTGTAGATCACACCCAACTCTATCTATCCCGAAATTTTTATCAAATTTGGTGATAGTTGATTTTGAGTGCCACTAGGCTTGTTGCACAAAAACTGAAAAGAGAGAGAGGAGGGAGAGGGCCACGTGGAAGACTTGTGGCGTGGATTGTGTGCGCGATGTGAGAATTAGCAAAATAATGGTTGTTGCGCACCACGAATTTACTACGACTCGGGTCAGAAAATCTTTAAACCAAATTCTCTCCAGAATTGCCTCATCGCCCGGCAACAACCAGAGAAACTCACATTGCCAGGCACTCTGCCAGTGCTCATAACATAGTCGCCAAAGCGCCAATTCATCCAGAATGCAATCGTGTTGGTAGATTTGCTGGAATAGCTTCTTTTCCTCCTCATCTCTCCCTCTTCTCTCTCTCACTCACTCTCTCTCTCTCTCTCTCTCTCTCTCTCTCTCTCTCTCTTCCTCTTCTCTCTCTCTCCCTTCTATCATCCTCTACACTCACTCAAAGGATAGCTCCGTAGACCCAGCGACAGAACACGGCGGCTTTCGAAAGTCGATAGTGAAGACCTGACAGAAATCAGATAAAGTCAGATACAATCTCAATTTCACGAACAGATTTTTTTGGGAATTTTTGGTGATCATCAGAAGCACAGCCTTAATTCCGAGTCAGTATTTCACTCTGCTTGCTCACTTTGATAAAAATCCATAGTCTCACATCAGTCGTCGGTTCGATCCCATCATTCGACAACCAAACCATCTATCCTTCCGGGGCAGTGAATTGGTAGGATTAGTCCGAGAAAGGGCGCCCCCAAGCCGGAGTCGGACACCCTGGGGATCGTAGTCCCAAGTGGCTATATGTTACAGAAGCCGGCCTTACCGGTGGACCCTGGCAGAAGAAATCTCTGGATTCCGGTGTACTTCACCCTTCTTTACCATAGAATCCGCATTCCGAGACATCGAACAAGTAAAGGCTGGGAATCAGTCTAACACATTTCAATGCAACACGAAAGCGACCGGGAAAATTTTTGAAAAAAAAATGTTGGAACAAGCAAAACACCAAAACAACTAAACAGCAAAACCACAAAATATCAAAAGCAACAAAACCACAAGAGATAAAAAACTTGAAACCCCAAAACAACAAAACATCAAACATCAAAAGCAACGAAACCCCAAAACATCAAAACAACCAACCTCTCTCTGCTCGCCGCTCTCTTCACCATCATATTCCCACAGCGGATGATCTTCAATCATGTGATCTACCGCATTTCGAGCTTTCTGAAAGAAATATCCTCTTTTTCAAATATATTTGAAATTCCGGGTTCATTCATTGCCCCTTATTGTTAGACTATTGAGTAAATACTCTCACTATACCTCAGCACTGTCGTACCTGAAACACTTTTCGACTAATTGTGCGATTTGACCTGTCATGACCCTTTCATCCTTTTTGAGGCTGTGTCAGAACTCTTTTTTGGGGAACCGGGCTATCTATGTATGTGGCTCGGGAACAAGGGCCAGAACAGCTTTCCATTCTTTCTTGTTCGACACGGTAAGTTGATCGTGAATCGTTTAACCACAATATCATAGATCTCACCTCTGATAGGTCATCAAAGTGCTTGAGATCGAAGCCATTTACAGTGCCGACACGGTGCGCCGTCTTGGCGAGGTGCGTAAAGTTCATCGGCTGCGCCAGCAGAGTGCCCGACTGAAATACTAACAGTTTTCATAGTACCAACTTAGGGGTCCTCCTGCTGGCATGGAAATTTTGCGTCTCCTCCCCCGTCGGAGTCAAAAAGTACAAAAGAGAGGCTGTTATTTCTGCCCTGCCCACAACTCCATACTTCACAGTTCCCAGAGAAAACAGATTTCACCTCTGGCAGTATCACAACGCTCGCCCACTTTGGATCATCTTTGAAGCGGCTGCGCAGAGACTCAATACCGTAGCCGTAGAGTAGATTGTCCATTGGCACATTCGAGGAGAGATAGAACGGCTCAGCAAGTATTACGGCTGGCTGCGAATTATTGCATTTTTTTCGCGCGCTTACAAACTATAGAATTCTTATTTTTTTATATTTTTCATCGCAGCCCGCTCATTGTTTTGCACTGTAATAATGTTGAACAATGTTTCTCGGTCATGGTGAATGCCATTGATTACCGATAAAATGTCTGAACGTCCTACAAACTCGAGATAGCACATTTGGTTACAGTAACCTGAGAGGAGGAGAAGAGTATGATTATTTTCATAATTTTAATATTAAAAATATGCTCTATTCATGTTTCACCAAATTTTTCAACTTCACAGTTACAAGTCAACTCTGCTTTCGTTGTCATACTCAAATGTCAAGACTTAACTTTTTAACTCGTGGTTTGGCGTCACGACACATTTCATGAAGGATTGCAAGTTTCGGTTACAGTGTTTGTTCTATTGTCTCAGCAAAAAAAAACTTTGTTTGCAAACAGGAAAATCTGTATATCCCAGTTACGAGGGAATAGAGGAGAGAGAGTCAATTTTACAAACAAAGGCTTAAAAGTTACGCAAATTATCGATTAAATGACTCTGATTTGGAGCGATTGTGTTCGTCAAAACAAGAAAATCTCGAAACGAAATACTTACACACTCTTTTACATGCTCTGAATCAGTAAAGCTGCGCACATTGAGATTGTAGTGCTTCGCGTATCTGAGCGAACAATATGAGATCGAGCCATCGAAACCAACCTATTTCCTGTGAAAATTCCCAGCGTGTAGGTCGGTTTTTTTTTTCAAAATTGAAAGTTACTCCGGCCTCAAAAAAAATTAAGTAAACGCAACATTTTTTGGATTTTCTCTTTTTTTTGGAGCAAATGAAAAAAATTTATCAAAATTTTCGCAACGGAATCAATCGACACACCGATCGATAATTGAGCGCCAGCAGGAATTTGGCTCGATTATCGTGACACTGGCGCCGAAACGAGCAGCAATCAGGCCTGAAATATGTGCTTCATTGATTAATCGGCCGCGCGCCAACCAGGCCAATTCATTAAGTTCATTGGCCGATTCATTGTGAGCCTAATTTTTAAAGCCTGAAAATTCAAAATCTTCTAACAAGTTCAAGAAAACTTGTCTGCTTTTTCAAATTTCCGCTTGGAGAGTTGCTCGAGAATCCTTTAATGTATGTGACTACAGTAAACCCAAGCTCCCAACAAAAGCAGCCAGCGAACTTCTGACTCGTTCTGCATAATCCCCTTCCTGGTATTCAGAGATCTTGTTCACTGAACCAATCAAAAATTGAGCAGTAGAATCCCATTTCAAGGTTCGGAACGGGAATGTTCCCTATTTCCCCAAGTTTGGGAACCTGAGCAGAAATACGCTTGCAGCAGCTACCGTAATCCAGAAAACTGAGTATGGCTACCGTATCCTACAGTATACTTACCAATGAACGATCCCTCGCCCAGAGCTACTACCATATCTGTAGGCGCCAAGTTCGAGACTGCCTGAAATTGAACAAATTTACGAAATTTGAAATTTGAAAAGTGCTCTCTTTGGGTCACACCCACTATTTGTGATCTTCTTTGAGAAGGATGGGCAATGGGTCGGTTTTCGGAACAGTTTAGATATAGCCTCTCTTGTACTTCTTGTTGGTTAGGCTAAACAGACCAAGCCAAACTTTGGATGAAAAAGTGTCAATTCCAATGCTCAAACCGTGCTAACACTATTACGACTAAAGCAATATTGTTAGATTCTAAAGAAAGAAAAAGACAGCTACCGCATCTCTCAGATTACGGTAACCAGTCACATTGTAGAGAATACCAAAGAAACCGTGTCTCCACGACTACAGTAACCAGTAACCTGAAAGCCTAGCTACCGTACCTCCTTGATTACCGTGATCAGGCGCTCATCATCAAAGAGGGCGGCGCTTCGGGCAATCATTGTGCGCGACTGCTGAGCGTGCCAGATGCAGCTACAGTACCAGCGCTCGAGCGGGAAGCCGCTGGCCCTGAGGAGTACCGAACGATCAAAGTACACGGGAATCAAGAGATTTCCTTTTTAGAGTTCGTAAAAAAACACACAGTAAAACCGACTTTTGTGCCGACTTCTGTGCCATGACAAAGAGCCATAAGAGAGAAAGGACAGTGAGCATTTACTCCACAAGAATTTTGCTTTCACAAGTTTCCGGTTTACCAGCGCTCGAGCGGAAAGCCGCTGTCTCTGAAAGCCAGCGAATTATTAGTTTTTCACGAAGACCTCACACGAAGTCTATCTGGCACTTAGTATACCAGGGGGAGGGGAGCTTGAGAGAACATGCTCCTCTATGCAACACATTTTGTTTTGACTCTCATGGAGAGGTGAGAGTGGCCTGGAATTAGCAAAAGAGCCCCGGTCGGTAGTGAGAATCGAACCCTTGACGCTTGAGTGATGGTGAAAAAACTTACGCCTCGACGCCAAACCAATTGCTGTACTCGTCATGGCCACAGATGACAGGCAGCTTCTCACCTACCTGACACGTGTCATTTTACCTCTTTGCTTTTGGTTGACTATCATTCTGAAAAGTTTCTTGCGTATGTAAAACAAGAAATTTCGTGGGAGATTTTCTCAAATACATGCTTCTCGTACGTCTCAGCTTTGTCCTTAGCTTACATCACATCGCTCGTATCCTGTAACATTCTCACGATACCAGCTCAAGATAAACATTTAATATTAACTTTCATCCCTCACCTCCACTCTTATCCGCCTCTTCGGATAGTATACAGCTTGCATCCAGTGATCGCGCCACTGAAAATAACATTGACTTAAATCCTGAAAATCCTTCAACTAAGTTGAAATGGAATTATGAATTCAATTTGCATGAAGAGTAACGAAGGCTGATTTTCTCTTCAAAATTAACTAAAAGAAAAATTGCGCAAATTTACTGAGAGTGTCAGACCATCCCAGAATTTCAATTCATTTTTAGTGAAATTGTCACAACTGTGACTTCGAGTTCCAACAATTTCGTATGAACAAATTAGGCCGACGAAAATAGTAGGCGATAAAACCAATTTTGATCTCTCACCTGGCTAGTAGCATCGCGCCACGTTGGCGCCATTGTCAACACGTTGATGGCGCTGGCGCTGGCGCCATCTTTGGCGCCGCCCTCAGAAGATGGCGCCAGCGCCTGCACGCTCGCGCTGGGATCACCGCTGGCGCCACCACTGCCCGCCGCGCCTCCTAAGTAAGTAAGTCTTTATCGCTACAAAGACGATGATACTACTCTTCTAATTGTGAAGACAAAACTGCTCTCTAAAACGTTGAAATAGGCCGAAATACACAAAACATCGAAGACAAAAAAGGCTTAACGATGGAATTTTCATCGTGCAATTTCCTTTCTCTGTTCATCCCGGAAACTTTCGAAGACAGAGGAGCGTTTGTGTGAAACGGTTTTATTCAGTTATCCGTACCATTATCTGTACGTCTAAATTTCTTGGGATTGCGTTAGTTTCAATGTACAGATAACGGTACCGTACGGATAACTGAAAATAACATAAAAAATGCAGCGAATGGTAAGGGAGTAAAATCTAATACACCACCAACTTCCTATTCGCAACAGCGACGCAAAACCACGTTCTCTGTTTGTTCTCTCGCAAAAGTAAAAGTGTATGCATTTGTTTCGTAATACTGACTATGAAGACCACGTGGCGTGTTCGATCCCTCCAGCAATCATAAATTTT
The DNA here is from genome assembly GCA_963695495.1 of Hololepta plana. NCBI lineage: Eukaryota > Metazoa > Arthropoda > Insecta > Coleoptera > Histeridae > Hololepta > Hololepta plana. The sequence goes on along the minus strand of CAVOJK010000325.1, from coordinate 10,198 downwards.
TTGCAGCTTTCAGTTCTCTGCCCGTCCCTTACCGTAACCATCCACAACAGCTGCCTCGCTACCGTAGCCGCGCCCGCTCATATCGAGATCCCACCACGTAAAGTACGCGTCGAGAGAGCCCGAACGAGTAATCTGAAACGCAGCTTTTCCGTTTCCTTTGTTTCTGAAAAAAAAAAATTGAGACTATATGGTTTGTTCCTGAAAAAAACGTAGCGAGTAATCTACAGAGCTACAATTTCGTACCTAATTGTGAGAATAAATTTGTAAAGTAGAAAGTACATGTGATTTCACGAAGACGCTTTATTGAAGTTTCAGGAAGAAACTTGGACAATCCGAGAAAAGAAGCGTCATATGGTTCGCGTAATCATAAAAATAGAAAGCTTAGTACCTCGAAAAGTCGATAAAATTGCTCATCGAAGGTATAGTCAGTGCGCTCAAAGTCGAATCTGAAAAAAATCTCTCTCTATCTCTCTTCAAACAGTCTAGGAACAGGGTCGAAACCATTTTCGCGATAACACTCGATGCATAATACATGTCACACCTCAATGATTTCTTTCAAAATCACTACCGCAAAAAACATGTGGAAAAAACCTATAAAATTGTAGCTGATAATGTGCACTACACGTTTTTTACACTATTTTATCGAATTAAAATCTCCTCACTCAAATGCCAGAATGGGTTCAGCCAGCGCATTAAAATCTCGCCCAGGCGCCAACCGCGATAGCTGCACATCATAGACGGATGCATTTCCTGTAAATAAAGGCTGTACATTTTGGTTTGAACTATTCCAATCATTGGAAACCTTAAAACCCGTGAACGGATCTTTTAATCAACTCCACAGGCTCAGTGAGGTACGCGACTCAAATAGAATATTAGAGAAAAAGAGAAAATCAAGTGTATTATTAGAAAACAGAAAAGCCTTTTGGTATCTGATTTTGATTAATATAAAAAGGAAAACGTTGTGAAGGTCCAAAAAAGTGTGAAAGTACCATCACATGCAGCAGCAAGAGGAGTGGCTGAATCGATACAGTATGCTTTTCGCTTTGTTCGAGGCACAATTTTCTGAGATTTTTACATCTTTTTATGAAAACTCCAAACGCCACGTGTGGTTTTGAGCGACTGCTCCCTTGTTAATCTAAACTAGGATTAGACGCACGATCATAAACCAGCAAAAGTGCTCTATTTTTGCTCAAAATTGGTGAGATAAAATAATCCTCATTTCTCTGCCACTCGATTGTGGAGAATAGCCATTGCAGAGATGAGATAGTGAAAAAAGTCTTTCGAGAAAAGAAAGCCTGACGCACTCTAAACTATTCGCTCTCCGCCCGCGGCTACCGTAGATTTGTGTTTCGCAAAACTCACATTACGAGTTTCAGTTGCCGGCTGCGGCTCCGAGCTACCGTACGCTGGCTCTGGCTGAGAAAAACACTGTTTCATAGAAAATTTCCAGCTTCAGAGAAACGAAAAATGATCAACTCTGGGATTTTTTAAGATTGTGCAACCCGAACCGTTTCTGGACGTGAGAGGAATTTCACATATCCTATAGTGTAAATCACACCCAACTCTATCTACCCTGAAATTTTCATGAAATTTGGTGATAGTTGATACTTTATGGCTTCATGCAGAAAAACTAAAAAGAGACCGAGAAGGGAGAGGGCCACGTGGATGACTTGTGGCATGGATTGTGTGCGCGATGTGTGAATTAGCAAATCAATGGTTTGTGCGCACCACGAATCTACTACGACTCGGGTCCGAAAATCTTTAATGGACTTCTAGTTAGCGGCTGCGAATGTCTTTACTTCTTCCTATTTTTTCGCCCAAATTAAATTTTAAATATAATTTTTTTCTCACCTCATAAACTTCAGTCTCAATCAGTGCTTCTTCCTCCTCCCTCTTGTCTCCTGGCAGTCGCGGCACCTGGAAAATAGAAAAAACTCGAAAGAAGAAAAAAAATAAAAAACTATTGAAAAAATAGAATTATCATAGATTCGTTGCTTCCAGGGTAACAAGTAACAGGGTAGCACTGTCTGGGCAGGTAACATACGCTTGCACCAAATACTCAAGCTACTTACCTTGTTGAATTGCCCCAGCATCTCCGACTCTACAGGCATCACGTAGAACCGAGCTGTTGCTGGGATAACGCGACAGCCTTTCTGAAAAAAATACTGACAAAGTAAGAGATGGTATAGGCGGCCGCAATCCATGAGTCTATTTTTGCAGTTCACTCAAAAAAGGAAACCCAGACGATTCCAGTTTCTCAGGACTTGGTTGACCATCCAAAGATCGGCCGTTCTACGTTATGGAGTGAACTCACTTGAACATACAGCTCTCATCCGACCATACACTACGAGAGAAGACCTATAGGAGAGAACCCGAGAGCAGTATATTCTCGCGCGATTTCACATTTTGGGAAACGTCGCCTCGTTATGACGCAGACATCGCACCACACGCACACCACACTACCTGTGTCAGATTTGCAATTGCTCTAGTGAATGTCTGCAGGGCGCCCTCGCCAATGAGCTCAGTGTCGAAAACCTGAAATGCTGATCTTTTTCTCTTTTTCTTGCACCCGCGAATTGGCTTAGAGAAAACTTGACAAGCCAGCAAATTAATTTTTTGGATGCGCAAGAGAAATTCAAGTGCCAGAGTTCACTTGAAAATTGTTCTGGTCTTGTAGGAGATGTCCGGCTCTCCTTTTTGGAAGACTCCAGGCATTATTCTCTACGCAAACTTTGCCACTATTTTCTTTGCGAGCTCGCGAGTGACTGACAGAAAAAAACGGAAATTCGGGCAAAAGGGCACTTTTCGAGAATTTTTCAAAGAAAATACAGAAAATTTCTGATAAATAGGGAAGATGCACTATTCTTCGTTACGAAGGTGAAATGCTATCTGAAACTATTGTCTCGAAAGTACATGGGCATACACTCAACTTTCGCTCACTCAATTTGAATCTTCTGACTGTATCTTACAGTAGCGGCGGCCAAGGTATAGCCACTCAGGTCCTCGCCAGACTACTGTAAGGCGAGAGAGGGAGAGGAAAAGCGAGAGACGCAGAAACGTAAGGAGGAATCAATGACTGTGAGCTCTCGTTTTTCACACTCTCTCACCTTACTTTACTTTACTTCATCATCATCTGGAAGACACAATACAATACAATGTAACCAATATTCTACGTAGGGTTGTTCGATGGTCACCGCCGCTTTTGCGTGCTGGTTTTTGTCTTTGTGGGTTGGATTGTTGGTTCGGAATCATATTCGAATTTTAGAATCTGACAGTACTCTAGCGGCTACCTGAGCAGTTATACGCTCACCTGAGAACACCATGAAAAAAGAAAACTCACCTCTGCAACTACAACGTTCGGCTTATCTTCTGGTCTCTTGTGGATATCAAAGAGTTCAGTAGAGCGCTCAGCAATTACCTGAAATTGATTATAAAATGGCTGTGAATAGTCAAATTATCTATACTCTTTATAAAGGAGCTGTTTGTGTGTTCGTAACGCTCCATCCACTATGAGTGGAGACTCCCCCCAGGGACTCCATTGATTAGTGATAAGCACTGATAGGTACCCCCAGCGTATGTGCATTCCGCTGCAGTTTTGGTTTGGCGCCAGCCCTCCCCGGCGCCTGGCGCGGGGCAGTGGAATAGTGACTTGAGCGGACTTGGAAATTGAAAAGGAGGAAGAAAGCCGGTATTTGTACCTAATTTCACTCTTCTAGAAAGTTCCATTATGTACTTCGATAGTACAAGATGTTTCGCGATTATTCTAGAGAGAAGCGCAAGGTACAACTCTATCAAAAACTGGAGCCCTACGAACTCTTGCGACGCCCGAGGCGGCGCAGCCTAATCTTGTATATTTATATAATATCGAACAAATGTGTGTCTGTCCGCACTTTTTTGGTGCGTGTACCTCTTTTCGAAAATTAATAACTCATCGGATTTTTAGAATAAGATTCCTACTGACTACCACGACGTCTCACAAACTTTTAACTTTTTTTCAAAAAATGGGTACTGTAGGATTACTGTAGCGCTCGATATAGTCGATCAAAAGTCGTGTTTTCTTCAGAGCCCACCAGCCGCTTGTTGCAGCGGTGAGCTTAGTTGCCGTGGAATCCATCCTCTTGACTCACAAGTAAGCCCGGGACCGACGACACGCAACAATACCTCTACGTCTATTTGTTCCAGCGGGGAGCTAAATCCGGGGTGGATGAGCAATTTGAAACCGAGAACTTCTGAAAAACTGTGACGGTTTACAATCAAAATTCTTTCTTTTTGTTTGAGAGCCAGATAATTTTATTGTCGTAAGGGGACAACAAATTGATTTGAGTAATGATAGATGAGAGAATGGTAAAATGTTGACCGGAAGGTGTGAGAGCGAGAGAAGAGAGAGAGAAAGTGAGAGAGAAAGTGAGGGCCCAGATGAAAGTTTTTAAAAAAATTCCTCTGATGCAGACATATTGCTGTGGAATCCATCCCCTTGACTCACAAGTAAGCCCGGGACCGACGACACGCTACAATACCTCTACGTCTATTTGTTAAAGCGGGGAGCTAAATCCGGGGTGGATGAGCAATTTGAAACCGAGAACTTCTGAAAAACTGTGACGGTTTACGATCAAAATTCTTTCTTTTTGTTTGAGAGCCAGATAATTTTATTGTCGTAAGCGGACAACAGATTGATTTGAGTAATGATAGATGAGAGAATGGTAAAATGTTGACCGGAAGGTGTGAGAGCGAGTGAAGAGAGAGAGAAAAGGAGAGAAAAAGTGAGGGCCCAGATGAAAGTTGTTTAAAAAATTCCTCTGACGCAGACATATTGCCGTGGAATCTATCCTCTTGACTCACAAGTAAGCCCGGGACCGACGACACGCAACAATACCTCTACGTCTATTTGTTAAAGCGGGAGCTAAATCCAGGCAGATGAGCAATTTGAAACCGAGAACCTCTGAAAAACTGTCACGGTTTACGATCAAAACGTTTTCTTTTGTTTGAGAGCCAGATAATTTTATTGTCGTAAGGGGACAACAGATTGATTTGAGTAATGATAGATGAGAGAATGGTAAAATGTTGACCGGAAGGTTGAGAGCGAGTGAAGAGAGAGAGAAAGTGAGAGAGAAAGTGAGGGCACAGATGGTAGTTTTTTAAAAATTTCCTCTGACGCAGACATATTGCCGTGGAATCCATCCTCTTGACTCACAAGTAAGCCCGGGACCGACGACACGCAACAATACCTCTACTTCTATTTGTTAAAGCGGGGAGCTAAATCCGGGTGGATGAGCAATTTGAAACCGAGAACTTCTGAAAAACTGTGACGGTTTACGATCAAAATTCTTTCTTTTTGTTTGAGAGCCAGATAATTTTATTGTCGTAAGGGGACAACAAATTGATTTGAGTAATGATAGATGAGAGAATGGTAAAATGTTGACCGGAAGGTGTGAGAGCGAGAGAAGAGAGAGAGAAAGTGAGAGAGAAAGTGATGGCCCAGATGAAAGTTTTAAAAAAATTCCTCTGATGCAGACATATTGCTTGGAATCCATCCCCTTGACTCACAAGTAAGCCCGGGACAGACGACACGCAACAATACCTCTACGTCCATTTGTTAAAGCGGGGAGCTAAATCCGGGGGTGGATGAGCAATTTGAAACCGAGAACTTCTGAAAAACTGTGACGGTTTACGATCAAAATTCTTTCTTTTTGTTTGAGAGCCAGATAATTTTATTGTCGTAAGGGGACAACAGATTGATTTGAGTAATGATAGATGAGAGAATGGTAAAATGTTGACCGTAAGGTGTGAGAGCGAGGGAAGAGAGAGAGAGAAAGTGAGAGAGAAAGTGAGGGCCCAGATGGACGTTTTTTTTTCTAAATTTCCTCTGACGCAGACATATTGCCGTGGAATCCATCCCCTTGACTCACAAGTAAGCCCGGGACAGACGACACGCAACAATACCTCTACGTCCATTTGTTAAAGCGGGAGCTAAATCCGGGTGGATGAGCAATTTGAAACCGAGAACTTCTGAAAAACTGTGACGGTTTACGATCAAAATTCTTTCTTTTTGTTGAGAGCCAGATAATTTTATTGTCGTAAGGGGACAACAGATTGATTTGAGTAATGATAGATGAGAGAATGGTAAAATGTTGACCGTAAGGTGTGAGAGCGAGGGAAGAGAGAGAGAGAAAGTGAGAGAGAAAGTGAGGGCCCAGATGGACGTTTTTTTTCTAAATTTCCTCTGACGCAGACATATTGCCGTGGAATCCATCCTCTTGACTCACAAGTAAGCCCGGGACAGACGACACGCAACAATACCTCTACGTCCATTTGTTAAAGCGGGGAGCTAAATCCGGGGTGGATGAGCAATTTGAAACCGAGAACTTCTGAAAAACTGTGACGGTTTACGATCAAAATTCTTTCTTTTGTTTGAGAACCAGATAATTTTATTGTCGTAAGGGGACAACAGATTGATTTGAGTAATGGTAGATGAGAGAATGGTAAAATGTTGACCGGAAGGTGTGAGAGCGAGGAAGAGAGAGAGAGAGAAAGGGAGAGAGAAAGTGAGGGCCCAGATGGAAGTTTTTTTCTAAATTTCCTCTGACGCAGACATATTGCCGTGGAATCCTCCTCTTGACTCACAAGTAAGCCCGGACAGACGACACGCAACAATACCTCTACGTCCATTTGTTAAAGCGGGGAGCTAAATCCGGGGTGGATGAGCAATTTGAAACCGAGAACTTCTGAAAAACTGTGACGGTTTACGATCAAAATTCTTTCTTTTTGTTTGAGAGCCAGATAATTTTATTGTCGTAAGGGGACAACAGATTGATTTGAGTAATGATAGATGAGAGAATGGTAAATGTTGACCGTAAGGTGTGAGAGCGAGGAAGAGAGAGAGAAAGTGAGAGAGAAAGTGAGGGCCCAGATGGACGTTTTTTTTCTAAATTTCCTCTGACGCAGACATATTGCCGTGGAATCCATCCTCTTGACTCACAAGTAAGCCCGGGACAGACGACACGCAACAATACCTCTACGTCCATTTGTTAAAGCGGGGAGCTAAATCCGGGGTGGATGAGCATTTGAAACCGAGAACTTCTGAAAAACTGTGACGGTTTACGATCAAAATTCTTTCTTTTTGTTTGAGAACCAATAATTTTCTTGTCGTAAGGGGACAACAGATTGATTTGAGTAATGGTAGATGAGAGAATGGTAAAATGTTGACCGGAAGGTGTGAGAGCGAGGGAAGAGAGAGAGAGAGAAAGGGAGAGAGAAAGTGAGGGCCCAGATGGAAGTTTTTTTTCTAAATTCCTCTGACGCAGACATATTGCCGTGGAATCCATCCTCTTGACTCACAAGTAAGCCCGGGACAGACGACACGCAACAATACCTCTACGTCCATTTGTTAAAGCGGGGAGCTAAATCCGGGTGGATGAGCAATTTGAAACCGAGAACTTCTGAAAAACTGTGACGGTTTACGATCAAAATTCTTTCTTTTTTTTGAGAGCCAGATAATTTTATTGTCGTAAGGGACAACAGATTGATTTGAGTAATGATAGATGAGAGAATGGTAAAATGTTGACCGTAAGGTGTGAGAGCGAGGGAAGAGAGAGAGAAAGTGAGAGAGAAAGTGAGGCCCAGATGGACGTTTTTTTTCTAAATTTCCTCTGACGCAGACATATTGCCGTGGAATCCATCCTCTTGACTCACAAGTAAGCCCGGGACAGACGACACGCAACAATACCTCTACGTCCATTTGTTAAAGCGGGGAGCTAAATCCGGGGTGGATGAGCAATTTGAAACCGAGAACTTCTGAAAAACTGTGACGGTTTACGATCAAAATTCTTTCTTTTTGTTTGAGAACCAGATAATTTTATTGTCGTAAGGGACAACAGATTGATTTGAGTAATGGTAGATGAGAGAATGGTAAAATGTTGACCGGAAGGTGTGAGAGCGAGGGAAGAGAGAGAGAGAGAAAGGGAGAGAGAAAGTGAGGGCCCAGATGGAAGTTTTTTTTCTAAATTTCCTCTGACGCAGACATATTGCCGTGGAATCCATCCTCTTGACTCACAAGTAAGCCCGGGACAGACGACACGCAACAATACCTCTACGTCCATTTGTTAAAGCGGGGAGCTAAATCCGGGGTGGATGAGCAATTTGAAACCGAGAACTTCTGAAAAACTGTGACGGTTTACGATCAAAATTCTTTCTTTTTGTTTGAGAACCAGATAATTTTATTGTCGTAAGGGACAACAGATTGATTTGAGTAATGGTAGATGAGAAAATGGTAAAATGTTGACCGGAAGGTGTGAGAGCGAGGGAAGAGAGAGAGAGAAAGTGAGAGAGAAAGTGAGGGCCCAGATGGAAGTTTTTTTTTCTAAATTTCCTCTGACGCAGACATATTGCCGTGGAATCCATCCTCTTGACTCACAAGTAAGCCCGGGACAGACGACACGCAACAATACCTCTACGTCCATTTGTTAAAGCGGGGAGCTAAATCCGGGGTGGATGAGCAATTTGAAACCGAGAACTTCTGAAAAACTGTGACGGTTTACGATCAAAATTCTTTCTTTTTGTTTGAGAGCCAGATAATTTTATTGTCGTAAGGGGACAACAGATTGATTTGAGTATAGATAGATGAGAGAATGGTAAAATGTTGACCGGAAGGTGTGAGAGCGAGTGAAGAGAGAGAGAAAGTGAGAGAGAAAGTGAGGGCACAGATGGTAGTTTTTTAAAAATTTCCTCTGACGCAGACATATTGCCGTGGAATCCATACTCTTGACTCACAAGTAAGCCGGGACCGACGACACGCAACAATACCTCTACTTCTATTTGTTAAAGCGGGGAGCTAAATCCGGGTGGATGAGCAATTTGAAACCGAGAACTTCTGAAAAACTGTGACGGTTTACGATCAAAATTCTTTCTTTTTGGTTGAGAGCCAGATAATTTTATTGTCGTAAGGGGACAACAAATTGATTTGAGTAATGATAGATGAGAGAATGGTAAAATGTTGACCGGAAGGTGTGAGAGCGAGAGAAGAGAGAGAGAAAGTGAGAGAGAAAGTGAGGGCCCAGATGAAAGTTTTTAAAAAAATTCCTCTGATGCAGACATATTGCTGTGGAATCCATCCCCTTGACTCACAAGTAAGCCGGACAGACGACACGCAACAATACCTCTACGTCCATTTGTTAAAGCGGGGAGCTAAATCCGGGGTGGATGAGCAATTTGAAACCGAGAACTTCTGAAAAACTGTGACGGTTTACGATCAAAATTCTTTCTTTTTGTTTGAGAACCAGATAATTTTATTGTCGTAAGGGGACAACAGATTGATTTGAGTAATGGTAGATGAGAGAATGGTAAAATGTTGACCGGAAGGTGTGAGAGCGAGGGAAGAGAGAGAGAGAGAAAGGGAGAGAGAAAGTGAGGGCCCAGATGGAAGTTTTTTTTCTAAATTCCTCTGACGCAGACATATTGCCGTGGAATCCATCCTCTTGACTCACAAGTAAGCCCGGACAGACGACACGCAACAATACCTCTACGTCCATTTGTTAAAGCGGGGAGCTAAATCCGGGGTGGATGAGCAATTTGAAACCGAGAACTTCTGAAAAACTGTGACGGTTTACGATCAAAATTCTTTCTTTTTGTTTGAGAGCCAGATAATTTTATTGTCGTAAGGGACAACAGATTGATTTGAGTAATGATAGATGAGAGAATGGTAAATGTTGACCGTAAGGTGTGAGAGCGAGGGAAGAGAGAGAGAGAAAGTGAGAGAGAAAGTGAGGGCCCAGATGGACGTTTTTTTTTCTAAATTTCCTCTGACGCAGACATATTGCCGTGGAATCCATCCTCTTGACTCACAAGTAAGCCCGGACAGACGACACGCAACAATACCTCTACGTCCATTTGTTAAAGCGGGGAGCTAAATCCGGGTGGATGAGCAATTTGAAACCGAGAACTTCTGAAAAACTGTGACGGTTTACGATCAAAATTCTTTCTTTTTGTTTGAGAACCAGATAATTTTCTTGTCGTAAGGGGACAACAGATTGATTTGAGTAATGATAGATGAGAAAATGGTAAAATGTTGACCGGAAGGTGTGAGAGCGAGGGAAGAGAGAGAAAGTGAGAGAGAAAGTGAGGCCCAGATGGAAGTTTTTTTTTAAATTTCCTCTGACGCAGACATATTGCCGTGGAATCCATCCTCTTGACTCACAAGTAAGCC
>CAVOJK010000324.1:0-18066 GCA_963695495.1 Hololepta plana | reverse complement strand
CGAGAACCTGGGTAACTTCAATCACTCATAGTAGTAAGCGGTAAGAGCTTACGAAAACTGCAAGCGGTGGTGAAGGAGCCATGTGGTTTGGAAGCACTTCGAATAATGAGTGGGGCTGTTACCTATCTTTCTGAGATTCTCCCAAGAGAAGTTTTGCTCTTGGACTATGCGTCAGAAGACTTCTCTCGAAAGAGATGATGAGTTATTCATACTTCCCTGTCACACACAACGTGATTGTCGTTAGGGGCAACAAACTTTCTCCGCGGTTCCTGTAAACAAGGACTACGCATCAATAATTTGGTGGATGCACACTTTTCACTCGTGACGTACTCTCCAGGGGTGCTCATTTGAAAGAAAAAAATCTTTCATTACCTTTTCAGTTCGATCTATCGGTATTAGTGTTTGAGTATCCAAAGACTGGTGCGTCAGATACGCAGCGTCCTGTTCACTCGGTCTGTCGTCTTGAAAAAGACAGAACGGTGCATACTCTTCTTGCACGACCTGGAGGTCACTTCAAGAGGTCACATGAAAGCACATGTGAACTGCCACACGGCTTGGATGACACGACTCTGTAGTTTCAAGGTGACAGACCGAGTGAACAGGACGCTGCGTATCTGACGCACCGGCCTTTGGATTCTCGAACACTAATAAACAGCGTAGCTTCAATGATTCTAAATTTTTAAATACCGCTGATTATATATGTATAAGATCGGACTGATCAGGGAAATTATGAAAAGTTCCAAACATTATCTCTTAGCTTTCTCGATAAAATACACATTGCGTTTCACAACTATCTCAGGCAACACTCTGTTTTTTCTCTAGTCTCGATTTCTTGTTGTATAGTTTAGTTCATAGTTGTCCAGTTCACCAGAGGAAACTACCATCGCAGAATCTCTTCTTCCTTATTTCCTCATCTTTTCTCTTTTGTTCTCCTATCTCTTGAATTTTCGAGTAGCTGAAGGTCCTTTCCCTCACGTATTTCAGGTGGAAGGCATCATAAAGTTGAGAGACCACATCCAACGCAGAAGAATTCGATATTCGAATCGTAGCTAATTTGTGCAATATTTTCCACTTTAAAAAACAGTTTTGGTTGTGCTCTTTTCAAAGTCTAACCGTTTTCTAATCGCAACAGTTCTTCGACAAGGAGACCGAACGACGTTCCCTGTGCACTGCAGTGTGCAGAGCAAAAGTAACATGCGTTTTCACGAATTCTATTTTCTTGCCTGGAAGAGAGGTTCAAAACTTTCGAATGTTTTTGATTCTTGGGCCAGTATAAGTTGAGTGAACTCGGCGGAGCGATCAAGCGCTATGTCTCTGATTTCTTTTCAGCTATTGATGTTTTTTCCACTTTCTCCTCTCCATGAATGTTGGATTCTGCGAAGTGATGATTTTTCCTTGCTCACTCGGATAATTTGCAAACTAGTGATAATGTCTCACACATATTTTCTCCAGACCAACCTACTAATTCAGAAGTGTGGAAAAGATTCATTCATTCATTCAGTGATCAAATTTTGCCCTGGCTCTGTGCCACGACGCTTGTACCATGCAAAAAAGAAGAAGAAGCAGAAACTGTTAAATCTGACAATTGCTAGCAAATGCAAAATCGGTTGACCAGTACAAGGATACGAAGAAATGAATTCAAATTTGTAGTGTGCTCACTGAGACCGCAATTGAAACCGTATTTGCCGATATTTATGCGCAATTGCGCTGAACTCTTGCAAAATTGAGGTTTTCTTGAGTTTTGCATTGCTTTTTTTCGGTCTTTGGTGCTCAGACTGTATACCAACATTGAATGGTGAAGTCAACTCCTTTTGGCACCATTTCAGTTGAGTATCTGCTGACGATCGTCTGAAAAAATCGAGATTGTTGTCATACGCCGGGAAACCAACAACAAGATTGTATTTAGGTTCACGCACTTGTTGCTATGTCTTGTATGAATGGTTGATGAAGATGGAATCAATATAATGAGGTAACAATAATACAAATGATTCATTGAGATAGTACCTATAAACAATAGTGTTGAAAGCTAGCGAAAATGGACACAAAGCTCGAACTCACCCATATTCCATCTTTGCATGTTAGTCGATTTGTCATTCTTTCACCAGAAAGTGGCGATACTGGTATTGGATTCTTCCTTGATAGGGCATCCTGGAAAAGGTAATAAATCACCTGAATTGTCATTGAATGTCTAGAACAGAGAGGATTGTTGGAAAAATTCACGAAATCTTTTAAGATTAGTTAAAACTGTGCCACACTTGTTCTCCTATTATTGAGAAGATTTTCTTATTCGCTACTCTCCCGCATCTATCGATAAACAGCGCAAAACTGTTTCTTGTTGCAGCCTTGAAGGTGCTACCGGGAAGTGCCCTGACAAAGTGAGAGAGAAAAAGAGGGAGGAGAGAGAAGAGAGGGTGGAGCCAGTCGTTCTATGGTGGATTGTTCGCAAAGTGGTGCAACACAATGAGCTATTTATCGATAGATGCGGGAGAATAGCGGAAGGAAAAATTCTCATTTTTAATCCTCATTTTTTAAAATGTTTTTGAGCAAAAAGTCCCAAACAATCATCAGTGACACTGTACTTCTCTGCATCATCTTATTTTATCTTATTTCAAAACCCTAACCATAACGAGAAAATCTGTCGTAGAGAGAGAGATAGAGAGAGATAGAAAGAGTTGCTTCAAAAAAACTAGCGATAAACTCCAATGTTAAAAATTAGCTCACGTAAGTTGAAAAAGTGCCTTCGTAGAGGTTCATTCCACCACCATCCATAGTCATGCAGTAGTAACTGATTGTGAAGGATTTTTTCATTTTTTTATTTCTTATTTTTTATTTTCATTCCACTTTTTTTACTTTTTTACTTTTTATTTTTACCAGGCGAAGCCATCTTGTTGCCGTCTAGAGCGGTCATTATCTAAGAAAAATTGCTTCATAAAACCGAATAATCACAGTACTTATTCAAAAATGTTGGTGAAAGTGGAGGCTGATTCTGGAGAGTACATGGGTTCGATCCCGTCTTTGGTCATCCAAACCATCTCTTTGGTCAACCAAACATCCTTCCGGGGCGGAAAATTGGTAGGATTCGTCCGAAAAAGCGCGCCCCCAAGCCGGAGTCGGACACCGTGGGGGTCGTAGTCCCAAGTGGCTTTATGTCACAGAAGCCGGCCTTACCGGTGAACCCCGGCAGAGGAAATCTCAAGATTCCGGTGAACTTTACCCTTAGGAGACTACTTTGAAATGGTCGACCATTTTCAGCGGCTGCAGACCTGCACTGGGTGCCGGCTGCATTGGGCTACACTTGGGCGGCAGCCGCTAAAGTGCGGACTTGTCGCCGCTACAGTAAAAATGCCGCTCATGTGCAGCCCAAATGCAGGCCTGCAGCAGACCGCCGATTCGTAGAAAAGATAGATATGATTTCTCTTTTGAGAGATCTCACGTGAACAAAATCAAGTATGACTCATGTTGTCTATAATGACGTTCTGAGCAAGTTCTGCTAACCTATAAATTTCTAGGGTCTTCCGTATACACAAACTGGGCAATGGCACAAAAGCGCTATGTTGTATAGTGTCTGAGGGAAAGACGATATGCTTTCATTCCTCGAACGATAACTTTCCGAATTGTAGTGATGGAAAACCACGTTGGTTTTCGGGACGCTATACAACAGAAATCGCTATTTTGTGCTCATGCCCAGTTTGGGTCTACGGTGGACCCTGGAAATTTTTCGGTCAGCAGAACTTGCTCATAACGTCATTCTAGACAATATGAGCCATACTTGATTTTCATCACATGGAATCCAGTCTTTTCGTTGCAACTTTTTGCCAATGCGTCAAGTTGTTTGACGACGGTATTATTGAGATTTTTTTCCTTTTCGCTACGCTCCCGCATCTATCGATGAACAGCGAGAAACTTTTACATGCTTTTGTTCGTAGAGTAGTGCAACACAATGAGGAAAGTTTTGCGCTGTTTATCCATAGATGCGGGAGCGTAGCGAAAAGGAAAAAATTCTCAATAATAAAATATGAAAACTAATGTGCTCACCCTTCTGCATTATTGCCGGCGACTGCAGGGTTATTAACAGTCGGTTGCATACACGAATTTTCTACTGCATCCGGATAAAGGCTGCACATAAACTGACAACATTAAAGGATCCCGCGTGAAGAAAATCAAGTATGGCTCATCTTGTCTGGAACGACGTTCTGAGAAAGTTCTGCTAGTCAAAAAAATTTTAGGGTCTACCGTATACCCAAACTGGGCATGGGCATAAAAGTGCGATTTCCGTTGTATAGCGTCTGAGAGAAACATACAATAGTTCAGACGATAGAGCTCTCCTAGCCCGTCACAAGGATATGCTTACCTTCCTTGTACGACAATTCTCCGATTTATGGCAACAGAAAAACCTCTCGGGTTACGGTAGTCTCACTTTTGCGCTCACTACAGTAATCAACGTGGCTTTTCCTTTGCCATAAATCGGAGAACTGACGTACAAGAAAGGTAAGCATATCGTTGTGATGGGCTAGGAGAGCTCTATCGTCTGAACTATTGAATGTTTCTCTCAGACGCTATACAACGGAAATCGCACTTTTATGCCCATGCCCAGTTTGGGTATGCGGTAGACCCAAAAATTTTTTTGACTAGCAGAACTTTATCAGAACGTCGTTCCAGACGATATGAGCCATACTTGATTTTCTTCACGCGGGATCCTTTAACTTTTCACATTCACTACTGTTATAGTGTTTCAGAATCTGAAACATGGTGCGTCAGATACACAGCGTCCTGTTCACTCGGTCTGTCTTCTTGAAAAGACAGACTGGTGTGTGCTTTTTTCGCACGACCTAGAAATGTCAAGAAGTCACTGAGACAACATGAGAAGTGCCAGATGGCTTCGATGTCACGTTAGAGCGAACGGAAAAGTGAACCAGACGCTACTTAGACCAGCACACCACGTTTCAGATTTTGAAGCACTAATATGGTGCAGATTGGAACACCCCATTCTCTAATTGAAAAAGACTGATTTTCGATCTCACTTTGATACTTGATAAAGAGAAACGTGTAATCGTTTCAGTAATTTTTTAGCGTTTCAGTAGTTTTTCGGTGTATGTCTTGCTTACCCTTCACAGTGGAAAATAAGTGGGTTTCACATCAATACTTACTAGAGTTGGAGTAGTGCACGAGAAGGCATCTGAAAAAGCCTTTGCTCACGAGGTCCGTGTTTCCGCCAAAGGAATGCAACTTTTTAAAATATGTTCTCAGATGAAAAGTGAGTAAAAATCATACAAGTATACACAGGCGAATTCCACAGATCAAAACACAGATCTGTGCATAGTTCTGTCAGAAAAACCAGAGTTTAAATGAAAAACCAAAGTAAAAACCGAAGTAACAAAGTAAAACCAGAGTAAAACCAGAGTATGAAGGGCCGAGAGAAAAAAAAGTTATCATAATACCTCCGCCAGGTCCGGATGGTGGTGGTGGATTTGCATTCATCGCCGCACAGCTAAACGCAGTATCGATCGAGAGAGCGCAAAGTGTGAACAGAAATCGATTCAAGCTCATCACGCTGGATTCATATGAATGATTGCTGATAGAGATGTGATATTAGCTGACCACCCCGCTATCTTATCTACTCGCTTGTCCTTCGTCACCTTTTCTGTACAGGATTATCAGTGCAATAACGTTCAACCTCCACCTCCACCTTCTCTCTCCCTCTCCGTCTCGCTCTCTCTCTCTCTCTCTCTCTCTCTCTCATTCTCCCTCTCTCTCCCCCTCCTCTCTCCCCCTCTCTCCCCCTCCTCTCTCCCCTCTCTTTTCCTTTCTTCCTTCCCATCACCTCATTGGACCCTGTTGAGCTGGCTAAGCTTCATCGGCCGAAATAAATAACGGCAAGGATAGGATAACGACCGGAGCCAATGTATGGAACGGCGCATGAGGAGAGCAGCACCTTATTTTGTTGTTTTTCAGAAGTGGAACGGAGCTACCCTTCATTACCTTACCAGATTGTGAAGCTCGTTCTGGTCTCACGACTTTCAGAATCTGTAAAGTGGTCGGAGCGTCCAGTTCATTCGGTCTGTTGTAAGACAAAACCGGAGTGTGCTCTTTTCACACACTATTGAAACCAAGTCAGAAAAGCACACGAAACCGACGTGGAAGAATGAACCGGCTGCTTCGCTTACCGGTACATCGTTACCAAGCTTAAAACTTCACCGGTGAAAAGGCCGAAGTTCATCTGATTGTTTGTATCTCTCTCCCTCTTCTCTGTCTCTCTTTTTCACATCTTTTCGGAAGAACAGAAAATTCGGAAAATGAAGTGAACGTATGTTGAAGCCTAGAGTTGAGTCATTGATGTTTTTTGGCTTCATGATAAAGAATAGTGAAGCAATGTTTTACTATTCATCGATATAATTTCATCAAAACGGTTCGGGCCTGATCCAGATGGCTAAGTATCCACCACACATCCGTGGATGTAAATAGTAGGGCGGTGCCTCTTTATCCACTTCTTCTTGAGTGATCCAGCCTGGTTCTCTTCCCATGCACTTTAAACGAGATAAAAAAAGCTCAATTTGCTATTCTCAGCCGGTGAAATGATGCTCACCTTTTAATGAAGTATTTGTCAATGTTTGTGCTCCTCCACATAGATAATTAGTCGAACTGGACGTAGAGGTGGACGTGCTTGTCATCATTGAAGTGACCCTCACAGTTGTAGTAGAAGAAGTTGCCTCTGTTGAAGTAGAGAACTGGGAAAAAAGACGAATGGACAAAAGGGCCTAATGTCGCATAAACATTCTTGAAACCGCCCCCCCCCTCCTTGCCAGAATAGGGAATGAAAAAAGAGGTTATTTGGACCCGATGTCCACTCGCCGGATAATCTCTTGATCGGAACAAATTGAAAACGTCAAATTGCGAATAACAAGAAAAATCTCATCTGGATAGTTTTCCCAGAACCGTTCGAAACTGGAGAATTCTCAAGAATGTCTCGGGAATGGAAAGAAAGGTTTTCGAGTGTTTCAGGATTTGCTGTTCCACGGGAAAGAAAAGCAATGAATCGATCGCAAGAGCTAGGACTTCCATCTTCTCTCCCTCTCCCCCCTCTCCCACTTCTTTTCCCACCTCTCTCTCTCTCTCTCTCTCTCTCTCTCTCTCTCTCTCTCTCTCTCTCTCTCTCTTTCACCTCCTCTAACCCTCGAATTCACACGGCATACGGTATCTCACGAGCGCACCCAACCGCACTCCATGTGCTCTAGTGAACCTCGCGTCGCGGCCTGCGCGTTATGCGAAATTCTCGTGCTTCCAGAAAAAGGACTGACTCGATTGATAAATTCAGTGTTTATGACGATTTTACCGCACGTTTCCGGAGAATCATGTGTTCCATGCATGGGCAATGATCTTGCGAAAGTTCTCATGCTGTTCATTTCTCGCGTCGATCATTCTTCGTTGTGCTAGGAGAGAGGAATGTTGTTGCAAAATGGAAGAGTGTTGAAATTTTGGCTGAATCATGTTCGATTTTTTGCAAATAGCTCACAAGTCAGTCCTTGTTTTGAGGTGAAATGTTCGTTCGATTGTTAATCACATTTCTGAATTAGTAATAAGCGTTTCTGCTAGCGCTTTTCGAGTTCCGCGCCTACTTCTGTTATTCTAACGCTTTTTATCCATTGATTTCGAATTATAATCAGGTCTCAAAATGGACGTCGACGCGGGCAAAGTTGCACATTTGGTCCTTGATGCAGGACCAATTATTGACAGTGCGCCGGTCCAGGTTATTCACTGCTTTTCTTCTTTCAAGTTTCGAAGAGCTCCAAGTAAAAGTGGTGATCGATTCTCGATCTGCAGGTTTTCACATATCATTATCATTGAATCTTCGTACAATGTAGATCGTATCGAAAAAAATTAATCTTGAATCAAATTAATTTTCAGACCCTGGGCGAATTTCTCTATGCGCCTCAAGCAGTTCTCGATGAGCTCATCGATCAAAAGTCGAAGCGCAGAGTTTGTCTCATTTTTGATTATCATTTTTTATTTGAAACTATTACGATGAATAAGATCTTCACATGTAGATAACATGATTGTGATAATTTCGTAAACATCCATGTTCTATGAAATCATCCTTGAAGAAGATTTGTCTGTGCAGAAGATTTCAATCAGGAGATTTTCAAGAGAAGCTTGTATTTTTCAGGTAGCTTTCCTGCTGCCTACTGAAATTGTCGTTCGCGAGCCGACTACAGAAGCCATGCGATTGGGTGCGTTTAGTAAATTACTGTAATTTGAGAGACTGAGGTTATATAGAGACACGGGAATTAAGTGATTCCCTATCTCTCGTTTTTCTCACTCTCTCGCTTTACAGTAGTCGAGCGGCAATCTGAGTAGTTTTACACGGGGTGCGTTTAGTTCGGTGTATGTGATATAATAAAAACATAACTCGTTTCACTATTGTCATTGCCCCACAATACTGTACCGAATTTGTTATTGCACCTCTTTGACAAATCTGTAAACTATTTGAAAAAATGTAGAGAGTAAATATTGAGGAGAGAAACTGCGAAGCTTGAAATTGACAGCAAAACTTTTCAGCCACGGAAGGAGCGAAGAAAACTGGTGATTTCCGCTCGCTTTCTGTCGTCGATTTGAAGGTGAGCTGTACTGTCACTTTTGAATGGTGCTATCGCGAGAGTTCACAGTTTCCCATCTGTATTATACTGCACTGCTCTTTTATATTTTTTATCTGCGGAACTATAACGCTCAATGTACAATGCACGTATATTAGATTTTGTATCTCATCGAAGAAACTACAGTCGAATCATAGTCTATCAAACTTTAAAGCTAAAATACTTGTAGATAGTAATGTACTGAAATTTATTATTATCGCAACATGCGCTAAATCTGATGGAATGTGCTTTTAGATTGGATTCTGCTTTCTGGGCTTGCGTAAAACCTTGAAAGCACTACCTTTTCATTTTCGAAAAATCATGCGTAATTTTCACGAGTAATCTGATTTGAAACCAAGATTATTATTATTAAATTTGGATAAAAACAATATATCCCAGGTAATTGCGCTCACGATCGATTTGCATCGCCAATTTGTCGATGCGACAGCTTCGTTTGAGGCTCAGGTTACGGCACCACAGCCACAAGCTGCAGGACCAGGTAATCGCTCTTGCTCTCTTTCTCTCGCTCTCGCTCTCAATCTCTCTCTCTTAGGAACAGGGCCGAAACCGTTGTTGCTCACATCTACCGTCATAATGTGCATACAATTAATACCTTAACTAACACTTAAATCAAATAATCTCTCTCCCTCTCCCTTCCAAAATTTCCTATAGGTTCAATCATCGTTCAAACCGGAATGGAAAATTTGAACGTGAACATAATTTTTGATCTAAACCCATCTGAGCACCTGTGATATTCGAGTCTCATCAAAAAAGTGTAATCCTCAGAGCTATGTTTGTATAATGCTACTTTTGTCGATTCGCTGATATGCAAATTCAAATGTTTTAGAAGCTGTCCTAGATTCTGTCATTATTTCACTCAAGCCAGACTCATAAACTCTATCACAAGTTATCAGAAGGAAAAAAATATTGAAAAATGAAAAGAAATGGTGAAAATTGCAGCAAGCGGAGATGCTGGCCGAGGACAAGATGGAGGAGAGGGCGATGAGGAGGCAATGGACGAGGATACGGTAGCTGGTGGTGATGGAGATGGCCGGCGGCAGCATCTGCCGGATGGCTTCTGCCCGAATGAGGTGTGTGAGACCTTCAATTAAATCGATAATATTAAAAATAATTATAATAATCTTTCATCATCATGTTCAGGCAACAAAGTAGAGTGTAAAATTTTCAGCAGCTCAAAATAGTTACTACAATTCGCTCTCGATACTCAGTTCTTTTTCCTCTGCTTATCAGCAAATCTTTTTTATAGCTGTGTATCATTTTTAGTTGATGCAATGATAAATGCGGAGTGTTTTGATATTTTTTCAAGTGGAATTTTGTAAAGTTTTTTTCGAAGTTTTAATGTTTTTATGCTTAGTTTAATTTTTTCCAGGTAGATTCGGATGATGACGAAGGCTGGATTACTGCAGAGAATGTTGCTGCTGCTAATGGCAATGATGTAGAGCTGGATGAGAGGCCGCAGGTGAGGAGAGGGAGAGAGAGAGGAAGAGAGAGAGAGAGAGAGAGAGAGAGAGAGAGAGAGAGAGAGAGAGAGAGAGAGAGAGGGAAGAGAGAAGAGAGGAGAGAGAGGGGGAGAGAAGAGAGGAGAGAGAGAGAGAGAGTGAGAGGGTACTCTACACTGTGATTCATAGTGCAATCAGAATGCCTTGCCATTGATTGAGCGTCATTACGACGGTTCCATCCTCATAATGCAGGTCGCCTGCCTCACAACTGATTTCGCAGTGCAAAATGTCCTGCTATCAATGGGCCTCGGGCTGTCTTCTTTGAGAGGTTTGGTAGCTTGATTTTTTTCCATATTTTTTTCCTTTTTTTCTATTCTTACTATTTTTTTATATTTTCTTGTGGAAAAATTCCGCTATTCTATTTTTCATCAAACTGCTTCCCAACAATTGAATAAAATATCTTTGAATCCGTGTGATTTCGAGTATAAGCTGAAAGTTATTCTGCTGAAATTTTAGGGTGAGCTGATTATTCGGTTAACGCTTCTTCTCATTTCAAATATGATGATTCACTCTTACTTCTCTAGTTCAAAAATTGTGCAACCCGAGCCGTTTTCGGAAAAGAGGGGAAGAAACTACTCAAGCCGCCCTATGAAGCCCTGTAAAGCGAGAGAATAAGCAAATTGAGAGAAACAAACAGTAACCGTTTCCCCATTACGCTTCTGCGTCTTTCGTTTTCTCCGCTCTCTCTCTCTCCTTACAGTATTCTCTGCCCTCAGGCCGACGCATCACGCGCATCAACTCGTACATTCAGCGCTGCCGCTCGTGCTTCAATACGTGTACTGATATGGTGCGCGAGTTCTGCCCCAAGTGCGGCAATAAGACGCTCCACAAGGTAAATTCTACTTATCAAACCATCCATCTAACTCAAGATGCGATAAAGATTTATTCGAATAGCCATTATTGAGGTAAAGTGTAACAAATGTTGATGGTATGGTTAATGAAAAAAGAAAAAAGAAAAAAAGATGCTTATTTTGGGATTTTGTCTATAACCTTGTAGATTTTCCATGGCTGATTATTGCTGCAGTTATTCGAGTAGCTGGTCTGGCAGATTATGAAAAATTGGCACAAGTCTGATTGATGCGCAAGTTGAAACTCGAAACAGTAGGGACGATGGAGAGAAACTCCAAAAAATTGAATGAAGTTTAAATTATCTAATTCAGTGCGGCGTCTCTGTCAACGAGAAGGGCGAGCAGCAGCTTCACATCAATTATCGCCGCCTGGCAGTGACGCGCGGCCTGAGGCACACTATGGCAGCGCCCCAGGGAGGTGAGCTTATAATTATATTTATTTTTGTTGTAAATTTATCCATAAATGTATCAGAATCAGTGATGTGTTTTGATTGTTTCTCCGTCGCGTGTGGGCGATCTCAGTTCGGGCATTTTAATGATTTAGATTATATATTTCAAAGCATCGCTGTTTTTCCATAAATATTATCACGAATACATTCAAATTTATCTTCTCTGCAACAGAAGAATGAAGGGCAAAGAAATGGGAGATGAAAAAGTTGAATCACAGGCAAGTACCACATTCCGACCAAAATTTTCGAAGACCAGCAAATGCCTCACATTCGACCAGCAAAGTTAGTTTCACATGAGCGCTCTCAAGAATGAATCGTCCATTTTGTCATTCGCAGTAGAAGACGGACAAAAAATTTCCAAAATATTTCCATTCCACCGAGAAGAAAAAAAAACCTAATCTATTCGTGTATCGGTCTACTGCCATTTTTCGATTTTGTTCTGAATCGGGGATATATTATGACGGAGTTACGTTATCCATACTATATATAAAGGAGCTGTTTGTGTGTGTGTGTGTGTGTAACGCTCCAGCCACTATGAGTGGAGACTCCCCCAGGCACTCCACTGATAAGTGATAGGTGCTGATAGATGCCCCCAGGGCATGCGCACACTTCTGCAGTATCGGTTTGGCGCCAGCGCCCTCCGGCGCCAGACGCTGAGCAGCGGAATAGTGACTGGAGCGGACCCGGAGAATCAAGAGAGCAAAGAGAGCAGTTAAAATGAGAGAGAGAAAGAGAGAGAGAGAGAGAGAGAGAGAGAGAGAGAGAGAGAGAGAGAGAGAGAGAGAGAGAATGTATTGGTCAGCCGCAGTTCGCTCTTTTATAGCCCCGACCACGCCTTCTAGAATATTCGAGAACGAGTGTGAGCAAGTAGAGACACGCGCGAAGTGGAGAGAGCGTTGCGACGCAAGAGAGCGCAGAAGACGAGAGTGAAGGAGAAGAGTAGTACACGACGTAGAGAGCGCGTGAGAGAAAGAGGTGTGAGAAGGGCGGAACTCACAATGTGCCAACCAATGACAACTTTGAGAGAGAGAGTTCGGGAAGCTTCTAAAAAGTTCGGGAAGCTTCTAGAAAGTTCGGGAAGCTTCGAGAAAGTTCGGGAAGCCTCTAAAAAGTTCGGTAAGCTTCTAAAAAGTTCGGGAAGCTTCGAGAACGTTCGGTAAGCTTCTAAAAAATTCGGGAAGCTTCTAAAAAGTTCGGGAAGCTTCGAGAAAGTTCGGTAAGCATCCAGAAAGTTCGGGAAGCTTCTAAAAAGTTCGGGAAGCTTCTAGAAAGTTCGGTAAGCATCCAGAAAGTTCGGGAAGCATCCCGAAAGCTCGGGAAGCTTCTAAAAAGTTCGGGAAGCTTCGAGAAAGTTCGGTAAGCTTCTAAAAAGTTCGGGAAGCTTCTAAAAAGTTCGGTAAGCATTCCGAAAGCTTGGGAAGCTTCTAAAAAGTTCGAGAAGCTTCGAGAAAGTTCGGTAAGCTTCTAAAAAGTTCGGGAAGCTTCGAGAAAATTCGGGAAGCTTCTATAAAGTTCGGGAAGCTTCTATAAAGTTCGGGAAGCTTCTAGAAAGTTCGGGAAGCTCCCAGAAAGTTCGGGAAGCCTCAAGAATGTTCGGTAAGCTTCTAAAATGTTCGGGAAGTTTCTAAAAAGTTCGGGAAGCTTCTAGAAAGTTCGGGAAGCTCCCAGAAAGTTCGGGAAGCCTCAAGAATGTTCGGTAAGCTTCTAAAATGTTCGGGAAGTTTCTAAAAAGTTCGGGAAGCTTCGAGAAAGTTCGGTAAGCATCCAGAAAGTTCGGGAAGCTTCTAAAAAGTTCGGGAAGCTTCTAGAAAGTTCGGTAAGCATCCAGAAAGTTCGGGAAGCTTCGAGAAAGTTCAGGAAACTTCTAAAAAGTTCGGGAAGCTTTCCGAAAGCTCGGGAAGCTTCTAAAAAGTTCGGGAAGCTTCGAGAAAGTTTGGTAAGCTTCTAAAAAGTTCGGGAAGCTTCTAAAAAGTTCGGTAAGCATTCCGAAAGCTTGGGAAGCTTCTAAAAAGTTCGAGAAGCTTCGAGAAAGTTCGGTAAGCTTCTAAAAAGTTCGGGAAGCTTCGAGAAAATTCGGGAAGCTTCTATAAAGTTCGGGAAGCTTCTATAAAGTTCGGGAAGCTTCTAGAAAGTTCGGGAAGCTCCCAGAAAGTTCGGGAAGCCTCAAGAATGTTCGGTAAGCTTCTAAAATGTTCGGGAAGTTTCTAAAAAGTTCGGGAAGCTTCGAGAAAGTTCGGTAAGCATCCAGAAAGTTCGGGAAGCTTCTAAAAAGTTCGGGAAGCTTCTAGAAAGTTCGGTAAGCATCCAGAAAGTTCGGGAAGCTTCGAGAAAGTTCAGGAAACTTCTAAAAAGTTCGGGAAGCTTTTCAAAAGTTCGGGAAGCTTCGAGAAAGTTCGGTGAGCATCCAGAAAGTTCGGGAAGCTTCTAAAACGTTCGGGAAGCTTCGAGCAAATTCGGGAAGCTTCTTAAAAGTTCGGGAAGCTCCTAGACAGTTCGGGAAGCTTCGAGAAAGTTCGGGAAGCTTCTGAAAGCTTATAGAAAGTGCTGGAAGCTTCTAGGAGAGAGAGAGAGAGAGAGAGAGAGAGAGAGAGAGAGAGAGAGAGAGAGAGAGAGAGCGAAAAGGAGAGGAGGGGGAGAGGGGGAGAGAGGGATGGGAAAGAGTGAGGGAGTGGAGTCTTCATTGTGGAGAATGAAGATGGGGAAGAAAAAGAGGAAGTGAGAAACAAGAGAGAAGATGATAACATAGGTAATGACTTTGTAAAACTCATGCAATGAGAAGGAAAATGCTGTCCCAAGCGCGGCGCGCTATGGCGCCGCGTAGCGGCGTCATAGTGCGCTTGTGCTACCATACAAGAGCACGGTCGTTCCAAGAACATCACAACCTCTTTTTGGGTCCTAAATTTCATATGTCCGGACCCTCTTTTGAGTCATATTCAGCCTGTCATGACACCTTTTCACTCTGTTTTGGGCTGTGTCATGACCCTTTTTGGAAACTTTCGAACGATGGCTGCCCATGTATGTATGCTACTTCCCTGAAAAAATTACTCGAACGCACAGAGCCTGACAAGGGCCTTGCAAGCCTTGCTCGATTCGGATTGAAAGACAAAAAAAGCGTTGGAATATGGTGACCATGAGAGGAGCTCAGTGATTTCCAATTGACAACCGGTGAGATAGAGTCTATTTTGTGAGAAAAGTCAGTCTTTAGTCAAATATTCTTCAACGTAGAGAACAGTCAGCTCGAGCTTTTCATAAGCTTTGACTAATAATTCGTCTTCATTTTACTGTACAGAAAAATGTAAAAAAAATTCTGGAAACCTACTCTATTCATGTATTGGGCAGCTAACTTGTTCGGTTGTGTCCCGAATCGGGGATAATATTAAACTCGGGTATTTTTCCATTGTTCATGATCAGAGAATGAATTCTACATATGTGATCTTGGATATTAGAAAAAATGCTTCAACTTCATTACCGACTACAATCGAGATTTTTTTAGAAACACCACTGAGTACCCATTAACTATAAACTTTCGATAGTCAGTTTTTTCCGGTCCGATCCCTGTTTCACTGTTACTCATAAAACTAATTTACGGTCATCTCTACTACATGTATATGCGGCATTGAATAACCACTCAGGTCGCCTACAGACTACTGTAAGGCGAGAGAGTGGGAAAATCGAGAGACTCAGACATTAAGTGATTCCCCGTTGTGCTTCTGCGTCTCTCCTTTTTCCCACTCTCTAGTCTGGCGTCGATCTGAACTGACGCCGATTTGCAGAGTTCGCGGCTCTGAAAAGGCATGGGATGAGACGTTCGCTGTGCATGATGTGACATCGCGCTCCTCTGCACTGGGCATCAAGACTATGCAGAATCAGACGAAGAGACTGGTCAGAGCTGATTGATTGATTGATTGATTGATTGATTGATTGATTGATTGATTGATTGATTGATTGATTGATTGATTGATTGATTGATTGATTGATTGATTGATTGATTGATTGATTGATTGATTGATTGATTGATTGATTGATCGATTGTTGTGATTGGTATTCGCAAAAATTTCGGAAAGGAGCTAGAAACTTGAACGATTCTAGGTAATGAAGGAGCTGTTTTTCCTGGTAAAGGTTTCGTACCGAAACTAGTAAGGCGTTTAAAACATGAGAAAATTGTTCAGGGCAACGTCAATGCGCGCGGACCTGCAGGCAAGAGGCGCGGCGGCAAGCGCTAAGCGCTAGCGTATTGCTTAGCTAAGCGCCGCGTCAAGCGCGTCAAGCGACGCTTAGCGTTATGCTAAACACTAAACGCTTAACGTAAACGTTTAGCTCAGACTCACTTGTTTCCCCCCTTTCTCCACCTCTACTTTCTATTGTTTCATTCTTGCAAAAATAAACATGAACAAAGTATCTCTCTACAAGTAGTTGCTAGGTTGTTGACTCTGCTTGTTGAAAAATGCGCAAGATTTGTTGTTGTTACCCCTGTTTGGCTACTCTTCGTGTTTTACCGTTGGCTCAGTTGGACTTGAATAAAAAATTAAGTCTTATTTTATATCTCGTATTGATCTGCCCTGAAGCGTTATTCACGCTGAATCAATATCTGCTCGATCTCAGCGATTTGCGCTTGGTTTTTCTATCGCAAAATTTTTTTGATCAGAGTAATTTCAGGCTTGGAATTTTGAGTAAAAGTCAATGGCAGACGACGCAGGTCGTGCTGTCTATCCCAATCTAGATGGTGAATATTTTTTCCATTCATTTTAATTTTTTCAAAATGTATTTCTTTAAATATTTTTTTACTCATTTTACACTGTTCATGTAGAACATATCATCTTCCGTTTTAGCAATTTGGTCTGAACCATGAACAGCGGAGCTTCAATTGTATTGCCAAGTTACAATTGAGAGAAAAGTATTTTTCAAAAGTAAAAATCACGATGAACATCCCTAGTGAATTCGTGTAGGCTGATAAACGAAAAGCTGATAACGGAAAAATTCCTTATACAAATTGTGCAGGCGATGGCAGCAATGTCGAGCGCCAAGAGGCCGCTGAGAATGCTGCCGCTGGCGCTGATGCCGCCCACGCGGAAGCTCCGCCCCCTCAGCCTCCGGCACCGGCGCCAGCGCCAGAATCGCGTCGGCGGCGCCTAGAAGAGCCAGCAGCAGTGCCTGTGAGTACATGGCGTGCGAGATTTAGAAGCAACAATATGCAAGAGAACTTGATATTAGCATTGTTGGCCTAAAGCTCATCCTTTTCCGATAAGATAATTTTTTATTCGAAATCGGAGGCTCTCGTTGTGCAAGTTTACTCTGTTTTTCTTACTCTTTTGCCCAACAAGGTGCATGGGGAGAGCAGAGCTCTCAAATTTTTTAATTTTGAGAAAAAGAGATAAAAAAAAATCAGGAGCAGCAACAGGAGGCGAATGAGATGATGACGACGTTTCTCTGTCATGCGTGTCGCCACACGGGTGAGCATTTTATATTTAATTCAATTTTTATTTTAATATAAATTTTTTCGTATCGTGCGATGGATGAATTAGCCTTGTGAGGTAAGATATGAAAAGAGTAGGTGAATCATTCTGACAATAAGAGCAGTCCTTTGAAAGGACTCCTTTCGAAAAATGAGCATCCTCGCTCTAAAGAATGATAGATCACTGGAAAGCTATCACTTTGTTTCGTTCAATTTTATCATCGTTCCAACTATAAGTTTCACTATCATAATAACAACTTTCTGTTTATCTGAAAATCCCAATTTCACCATCTACCGATTATGTTCAGTAATGCCTAGCAACCAAAATCCATACGTTACTTTTTACTGTATAACCGTCAGGATAGCGACCTACGGATTTTGGTCGCTACGCATTTCTGAACATAACCTGTATCTACTCAGGTCCCACTGCGCCACCGCCAATTTCATATTCAATTTTAACATTGATTATCTTTAATACCAATAACATATTATCAATGATTATCATCAGCTCGTCAGATCATCTCAATTTCACTATCTATCTACCCAGGTCCCACTGCGCCACACAGTCCTGGCGTGCGCCGCCTGTGGCAGTGACTTTGTTGAAGAGATTCAAGTGCGCCCAAATAATGTCAGTTTTCAAAATTTCTCTTCATTCAGTTTTTTTTCTTAGTTTCATTGTCAGCCTCCACTTTGAGATTAAAAAATTATGAGACGAATCATGCTTTCACGTTCTGTTCATACATTACAATTCGGCAATCAGCATAATAAGCTCTCTAAATTTCATTATATACCCACAAAAAACCTTGGAAAATTGGTCCCTCCTAACTCAATGAGAAGCTGATTCATGTTTTCTAAAAGCATTTTCTATAATTTATGGACTTTTTCAGCGCTTGCCTTTCGATAATTTTCGACAATTTTTTGCTGCTGGAGCGCCTGGTGGTGCCCCTGGCGCCGGCGCCAGAGCTCAGGCTGGGCCTGGCGCCGGGCCTGGTGCTGGAGCTCAAGGAGCGCCAGCGCCCGCGCCACAAGTCTTTGGCTTTCCGCTGCCAAATGGCGGCATGGGCGGTCTTGCTGATATACTGGGAGCAGGTCAGGCAATATTATTGATCAACTAGTTGCGCGGAAAATTGGGAAAAGCTCAAATCTACTGAAAACTGGGGTTTCTAATTC
>CAVOJK010000323.1:0-39872 GCA_963695495.1 Hololepta plana | reverse complement strand
TCTCTCTCTCTCTCTCTCTCTCTCTCACTCTCTCTCACTCTCTCCTCTTTCTCACTTTCAGTTTCTCAAGTTTTGAAGTCTACCTATTCGACGGAACTCGAAATCCTTAGTATAGCTCCAGGTGCACATATTATCAGAACTAGGAGGAAGTACACCTACCCCCAGCAAATGCCTACAGAGAAAAATTTCAATTCTTTTGCGGAGAGCATTCTTCTAGTGTACAGAAACGTGACGACGGGTCACATACCGTAGGTGAGTTGCCGCTATCGCGAGCATCATCAGGCCATCATCAGGCCATCATCAGGCCCGTGTGGCAGTGTACGGCGAAGCCTGAGGAGAATCAAGATAATCGTCTCTCTCATTGAAATTGAGATATTTAAGAAAACAAAGCAACAGAAAACCAAGTGTACTGCTCACCTCAGCCACCTGAGCGCCTGAGCCCTATTCTTGGCGCTCGAGTCGCCGGCGCCAGCGCCAGCTGAGCCTCCAGAGTGCTCCTTCTGGCTCTTCTTCTTCATCTGTAAAAATATTCTTCCCCACTGATTGTCACCCCAAGATGAACACTTCCATCCATCACTAATTCTATACGCAATTTTGTGCTACTCAATTTCTATAGAGAATTTTTTTCAGAAGAAGAAGAGCCAGAAGGAGCGAAGGCTCACTTGTAGAGGTACCCATTGACGAGAGGGCAGGAGATGAGTGTTGTACTTCCCGAGCTTGTTGAGAGGGATGTCAAGGCGAGGAGAGACAACAGCGCACTAAAATGAGGGATTTTAATTGTTGAAATTTTAAACACTGATATTTGAAATTCTGATGATTAGCAATTGCAAAACATTTTTATCTGGCGTTAGCAATTTTTCGTGAGACTAATCTCGACTGATGTCCGTTTGAACGAGTGGTAACTCATCGAAATCAACAAAGCAACGCTCAAAACTACGCTGAGAAGATAAATATTGATAAAGAAAAGCTCCGTAACAACCACCTACTCGAATTATTAGCTAATGCGAGAAAGAAGTTTCGTACCTTGTTGATGCGGCCAGTGAGGTTGACGACGATCTTGCCGGCACGGTGGTCATCGACGATCTCGAACTCGCCGATGTATCCTTGCTTCATCATGACGGTCAGGAAACGGACAATGACCTGGAACAAATTTATTAATTGAAGTCGGCAGCCTATTAAAAAATTGAAGGCATAACTTCTAGGGTTAGTCGTACATCATCGGTGTGACCATGAATGATTATAAAACAAAACAATGTAATTCAAAGCGAACCTTGGAGGCAGGTCTGATGAGGACCTGGCGCTTCCCGCGCTTCTCGGCATTGTTGATGGTCTTGAGAGCATCGGCGAGCGCGCCCATGCGCACCATTTTCCCGAGTTTCTGCTAAAAAAACTCCGTTTTCGGTTGTCGGGCTCGAAAATTCGCGTAGGAGAATTGCTTGATGGTAGAACAAACCGAGTTCTACGCAGTAAGTGCAAATAAGAAGCAAAAACTCGGATGATAATGCACCTCCGAAGTTTCGAAGTTGCACCTCCGGAGTACCTCTCGAAACCAGTGAAAGACCCGGAATTCAGAAAACTTGGAACTCCCAAATACGCAGCGCTGTTATCAAGCAATTTTTCTGGTAAATCAACTTACAAACTGCCATGCACTCGCAAAAATTAGCACTTTCAAAAAACCCAATTTGACTATGAAACTATGAACTAGGAACTTTGAACCAAAGAGTCTCCGCTTGACTGGAATCACGCTTTGAGAAATACTCTTGAATTCCACAGTTAAGGGAATGAGACCAATATCGAAATTTTTTTTGTAAATTCCACGAACGCTGTGGTTGTGGAGCTCACCTCTGGTCAGCAGTGCTGACTCAGCACCAGCAGCATGAGCCAAAGACAGCGGGCGAGCGGGCGCCTCCGCTACCGCGTCGCGTCGCGCTCGAGTGCACGCGGAAGCATCCGCGCGGCGTCCGCTCACACAGCAAACAGCTCACCTTGAAGAAGACATACATGACAGAAAGTGTCCATGAAACATTCTGAGCAAATTATGGAAAGCTGAAATGCTCAAACGGATCGTTTCAGGTTGAATTAAATTTCGAACTAGTTCCTAGCAGTCGAATTCATGATTGCTTATAGCTTGTTGCCCCCTCTCGAACAAGGTTATGTTTCACTATTTTTTCTGTGAAAATTATAAGAAAGAAAGCAAGCAGGAGTAGATATTATGGAGCCACTTGGGGTTTGTTGTTTCTGCTGAACTTTCGGAATATGGACAAACTCTGTGGTGTTAGAAGTTTCCAACACACCCACACATTTTTCTTATTTTTTCTGCTTCAAAATTTTCTATTTGATCAACATTGTTGTTGACTTTGCGGCTTGTGTTTGGAATAACGAAAGATTTGCTGAAGAGAAGGTATTTTTCTTCTTCTTTCTTTATACTCTGGCAAATGAGAAGTTGTAAACATACTTTGAAGTGGAAGACGGCATCGGGCTCCCGAGAATGTGCGTGCATCTGGAACGGAAAAATTTTTCACAGCCGCCAATGAATTTAATCATAATTATGTTGATACTACAACCTTTATTTTTAGATAAAATCACGGCCTTTTGAAGCGCCGACCTAACCGTCCTCGTTGGCATCTTTCCAATTTTCATTGGCATCAAGCCAATTTTCACTATGTGACCCTAGAATGGTTCGCTTGGCTCGATGCCAAAATCCTTAGCACCCTCACGCAATTGAAAAATTCAATGATGTGACCAGAAAACACAAAAGTGTATTAACGATGAACATTTTTCCGCGTGGGATCCTTTTGACTATCTTCGCCCGCGTTTGAACATAGCGAGGCACTCCTCTGCCCTCGAAGTCGGCAGGTTTACATTGTTTCAAAAGGCCGTGTAAAATGATGGGTCGATCAAGGATTGTCAAAATGCAAGATGAAAAGAAGCTAGCCAGAGATTCTTTTTCGTACACCACAAACAAGCTTCTTTTTTTATGTGAATGGGGTCCTCGAAAACGTCCAAGAAAGCAATTTTCGTAAATGACCATGTTTTCGAGGAAGAATCAAGGGAAGGGCATTTTCGAACACGTCTATTTATGCTTTTGACGGTGTCATGGACGAAGCGAACTAAAACGTGAAAATGTCAAAAGCTTCGAAAACGTTATTACGTACCGAGTAGACATGTCGTGGCTTTCTAGCTGCGGCGGTGGGCGGGAGAAGCGATGCGAATCGAGCAGACACTGGAAATTAATTACCACAAATCCCATCATTGCTGAGAAAACACAATTCACCCAAATCGGGAGAGAACGCTACTTTTTCTGACTGATGAGACAAAAAGAGCGCAAACATTTTCAATGAAATCCGACCGATTCTCATCCAAACCTTTATGAAATACCCACCAACGCGCGACTCCAAGGTCTTGAAGAGCCATCTCCAGTCGACTGCTGGACAAGGAAACTGGAAAGAAAACAAATTGGTGACAACAATATTCGAAACTTTCGTCGAGAACGTTTTCTTTGTTCATGACACAATTGTGGTTACCGCTACTGCGCCCTCAAAACACCCGTGCCCCTTCTCCATCAAGTATCACTACGGAGATATGTTATCACACAGTCTTGGATGCGACCATGCCTGACACATCGGAACTTCTCCAGCGAACTCTACCGTACAAATAACCTTGCTCGCAAAGTGACGCTCTTTTTCAATTGAGAAACTTTGTTGTGTACGCTTGTGTGTGCGTAATCCGTCGTTCCGTGAGCCACGGAATCTACGGAAAATTGTGTTACGGATGGCACACGGAAAGTTCACCTTCGACAGACGCACAGCGGGTTAGAGGCGCCTTGGGGGCGGAGTCTTGGCACTTTGCCAATTTTTTCAAAGAGCCATAACTTGATAAATATTGAGAATTGAGCTTAGAAAAAACAATCACGCTATGCGCAGTGGTGAGACCAACATGTGTGCAAAAAAGCAAGCAGAAATATTCAGAACTAGCCAAAAATTGTATACTTTTGTGTTTAACAAGGGAAAAATGGAAAACTGGGTAGAACTCGATGATTTTTTCGATTCCGGCTTAGCAAAATAAATCACGCTATGCGCATCGGTCATAGCTATGTCTGTGCAAAAAATCAGCCAAAAATATGGAGAACCAGCGAAAAATTGTACACTTTTGTGAGGCCACGCCCCCAAGAGCCCCTCAACAAAGGGTTAACCCGCTGTGAGACGTGTGCGGACACCAGAACTGCGCA
Source organism: Hololepta plana (assembly GCA_963695495.1). NCBI lineage: Eukaryota > Metazoa > Arthropoda > Insecta > Coleoptera > Histeridae > Hololepta > Hololepta plana. The sequence continues at coordinate 35,644 of CAVOJK010000323.1, read as the reverse complement.
AACAAATTTGGGCAAGTTGCCAAAAAAGACTTGGCAACTTTCCAAAATTGGGAAGAGGGTGGAGAGAAACGAGACAAGTAGAGAAACTTTACTAAAACTGAAATTCAGTTACTGAATACCCCAAAAAGCGTGCAATGTGGTCATCGAATTGTGTCAGACTAATGACCAATTGAATATTCGTCGATTCAATCAGTTTTTGAGCGATTGAACTTAACTTGCTTCGAAATTTAATACTTCTCTGATAGTGAGAAGTCGAGAGGTGAGTGAACGCTGTATTTTGTTAAAAGTACTTCTAGGGCCAAGAAAAAATTGGACATGACGGGTGCGCGAAAAAGTTTTTACCTTGCCTCGTCCGTCGCCGGAGCTCATCAAAATACCACAGAGAAGCCTGATATTTGATCGCTGATTCAAATGCGAGAGAGAAAAAGTAACTCACTTGGAAAGAGTTCGGGAAAGGGGGGCAATGGCCTATTTGGGTTACGGTAGTCAGATCGGAATTCGTTCGATCAGGAACGTGAGGAACAGCACTTTAGCTGTTCTGCGTCATCGGGCCATGTTCAGTTATCCGAACTTTGAAGCCCACCGTGTTCCATCGAAATTCGGATGGCAAACGAATCACTGAACATGGCCCTGTCATCGTCGTGATAACATTTCACTTTATTTATTCATCAATACAACAAGACTTCAAAGTGATGAGAGGGGAGAAGAGGGAGAAGGATGAGAGAAATCTCTCCGGACCTCCTTCAATCTTTTCTCCTCGCGGCGCCGCGTCCGCCAGCCGCCATATCATCCGTACGTGAGTACATCTGAAAAACATCGTTCTCTATGGGAGCGTATAACCATGAGATCTCGTATAACGATCTCGTCAGTGCCACTGTTTTAGCCCGCAGTAATAGCTCTCACAATTAAGAAAGTTCTGGTATCAACTGCCTTTCGAAATGGCCTGCTCAGCCCCGACAACGGCTCAGAGGAGCACATAATGATCATTGATACGATAACCAGATCTTTCTCCTGCCTCAGCTACCTTCCTCTCTCTCTCTCTCTCTCTCTCTCTCTCTCTCTCTCTCTCTCTCTCTTTCTCTCTCTCTCTCTCTCTTCCCTTTATCTCATTCTCAGTTTCTCAAGTTTTGAAGTTCGAGTGATTCTTTTTACAACTGGAAGCTTCTCCACAGGAACGAAAACTTTGCTCAAGCCCCGAGAAAGGCTCAGAGGAGCAAATCATGATCATCTCTGCGTAATTATCTATCTCTTCTCTCTTCTCTCTCTCTTTCTTTTCTCTCTATATTCAGTGTATTCAGCAAAAATATACCCAAGTCGCCGTTAGACTACTGTAAGGAGTGAGCGTGTGCGAATCGAGAGACACATGCGTTAACTGATTCCCCGTAGCACCTCTGCATCTCTCCTTTTTGCCAATTTCTCGCCTTACTAATACACTGCATCGAAGAGACTAAAGAAGAATAACTAACGGCGAGATATAAACGGGCCGCGAGGAGGAGCGCTCATAGAGCAGCAGCTTGTCCGCTGCAGCGTCGCCCGCCTCCTTGGCGACCTCGGCGTGGCTCCGACGAGTGAGAGCTGTGCGCACCTGCATACAGTTTATTCGAAGATCCATACTCATCTCCAGCCCTTCGTTTTATTCATCATCGTGGCCCATGAAACCTCTAGTATATAACCTTGATTGAAAAACTATTATTTCAATTTTCCCGTTGATCAAAATAGAAAAAGACTGCTTGATCAAGTACAGCTATGTTCACGGAGTGAACCGATTTTATATTGTATGGAAGGAGCTCACGTTGAGGGTAGGAAAAGCAGCGATGGCGTGCTCTCTGCATTTTCAGAGCTATTCGTTCAGACTGTCCTCATGTACTCACTAAGGCATATTCGTCATATATTCTACCTTGTTTAGAATTCTCTTCTACCTTATGGAATCCCAATTCATCCTCTGTTAGCCTCGTAAATGATATTGAAGATGTACAGAGGTTGTTCACTAGAAGAGTGTTCTTGCGTTGTTGCCTTCCGAAGTCTAACTATTATGAGCGTTTGAACTATCTAGGACTCCAAACTCTGGAATCGAGGAGACTTACGGCGGACATCAAATTACTATATGATTCCATCAAGGGAAATATAATATTTGATACATCCAAAACATTTGAAAATGCCCCTCTCCGAATCGCTCTCAGAAACACTCACTCTGAGAGAATTTCTCTCACTTTCACACCTAGAGTTGCTTCCGAAACATTCGCAAGTCGAGCAATCAAGATTTGGAATAATCTTGAGCAAAATGTCGTTGATCTTCCAACGAAACTCTTCTCAACGTTTTTAAAAGAAAACTCTCAGCGATTCATAACTAACACCAAAATTCGTATTTGATTCTGCGCCAAAAAACCACTCCAAAAAAGACCGATATCGCTTGCGTCGGTTAACCATCGAACCCAAATTTCTACTTATATCGTAAAAATGTAATTTACTTTGTAAAAAGATGGTAAATAAATAAATAAAATAAATAAATAAATAAAATAGTGTTATGGAAGTAAGGAACTTCCATAGCTCTCACTTTTTCTTCTCCCGTTTCACTGTTTCAGCTCTCTCCTTGTTCTCTTCCCCCCCCCTCTAGCTGTATTTCGACCTCGCCACACTTTCACTACCAACCTCTGCCACCTTTGTAACAACCACTATATAAGCAGCTGAAACACTACAACTTGGCTCCATTCCCTAGGCTCGTTCCCCCTAGGCCCCGCCATGGACACCAAGATCTGTTCATGAATAAAGAGCTATACCTATGATATCCGCGTAGTGTTCCTTCTCCACACCCAGAATCCAAGAGAAGTGGCATACTTCTCTTTTAATTAACATGGAGGTCCCGCGTTAGAGTTTCCCATTCTTTGCTATGCCCCTGGGTGTGCTGCCACCCTTGGCATTGAATGGGCCATCATCTCTCCCACCGGAGAGGTGATGGGGACTCCCGCATTAGTAGTCCTGAGTGCACCCAACCACCGTCCCAGTCGACCGCTACACTACGACGTCATCAACCGCTACACCAACATCTACAACGGCAACCTCATTTTCGGCGAAATCTACCACCGCTACACCACGCCGACCATCTACAACATGTCCACCGTCTCATCTACACCAACAACAGAAAGCTGTTCTTCATCGATCTACAACGAACTGCGACCTCATCGTACGACTTCTTCGACGCGCCTTCCCCGAGCCAGAAGAGCTCCTTTCACCAGCGCCTTCCCCCAAGCATGTTCTTCATTGCGCCTTCACCGAGACAGAGAAGCTCCATTCACCAGCGCCTTTCTTCAAACATGTTCCTCCTTCAAACCGGCAGAAGACCGAGTTTGCTTCCCCCTGTCGTTGACGATTTTGTATAGGCCAGTTTTGTCACCCATCGATATTGAAAAGTTTAATTGTAATGCTTATGAGATTGTATCCACGTTTTAGACTCCCACAGTTGTCATTTTAGCGGTATCTAGGTATGAGCCCTCCCATTTTCGCCGTTTCCTGACGAGGTCGTCAGTCATGGAACGGTGGGGATGTGGAGGAATTCCAGCATTCCTCCGACTCGGGGACTGACGAGGGCGTCAGTCTTGCGAAGCGTGGGGATGTTATGGAAGTAAGGAACTTCCATAGCTCTCACTTTTTCTTCTCCCGTTTCACTGTTTCAGCTCTCTCCTTGTTCTCTTCCCCCCCCCTCTAGCTGTATTTCGACCTCGCCACACTTTCACTACCAACCTCTGCCACCTTTGTAACAACCACTATATAAGCAGCTGAAACACTACAACTTGGCTCCATTCCCTAGGCTCGTTCCCCCTAGGCCCCGCCATGGACACCAAGATCTGTTCATGAATAAAGAGCTATACCTATGATATCCGCGTAGTGTTCCTTCTCCACACCCAGAATCCAAGAGAAGTGGCATACTTCTCTTGTTGATTACAATAGCGCCATGTTCTTGTCTTCTGCACAGTTGACTGCTGCCACCTGTAGTATCAAAAATATCATTTGTGTAACTAGATAGCGGTAATGAGAAGTGTTCTATGAAAGAGATTGAACATCTTCTAACCAAAATGTCTTTCAGCCAATCGAAAACAACGCAAAAAACTGAAATTCTCGAGAGAACTGGATTCAAGACACCTGATTACAGTATCTCACCTGTACGATGGGCGACCACATCATGCGCGAAAACTTCTTGTATGCGGGCGCATAGGCGATGCAGTGGCCGCACCACGACGAGTAGAACTCGATGAAGAATGCCTTTTTCTGGAAACGAACGGTTCGTTGTTTGTCACTCTAGCAGATGAACTACTATTTTCGTTTTTCGTAGACTTTCTCTTCAGGTGAATACTTTGAATCCAAAATGAACTACTTCTCCGATCTCGAAAACTGCCTCGTAAATGCTGAAGAACTATTATGCGTTTGTGAGACACGAATGAGAGAACCGCAATCTTCGTTGCTCTGAAAAACTCTTTTTTACCTGCCCATATACTGTAGAGTTGAACGTAGACGTTTCAAGCTCCAAGAGCGGATCTGTCTCGTCGTATAGTGAATGCGCATTAGCCTGAGAAAGATGAAATTAGCAGGAATCGAGCTGTTTCAGCTACAGAGACAGGCTAGCTGTTCTGACTTGCGAGAACAGGTAGTGAAAATACTGTGGTTTGGGTTGAAAATAGGAATCTTTCGAAATTTTGGGAACCTGACTTTCGATATCTCGAAGACGTGCTGAAAACTGAAAAAACTGACAACAGCAGCTAGCATATGCAGCAAGAGTAGCGGGGAGAATCCGATGTGACGCAGCGGGGAAACGCTGCTGCGAGTCTGCGCATGTCGTACTTTTTCGTATTCGAGTTCCTTTCATTTTCTTTCTTTTTTGTTCCAGTAGACGGTTGCAGTTCAAGTTTCAACCTGTCCATGTCAAAAAACCTAGCTTTCTGAAAAATAAGAAAAATAGCAACCGCCAGAGAAAGCTACAGTACCTGTCTGTCAGCAGCCCACACTGCGCTGTACAGCAGTCTTCTGGCGCCAGCGCCTGGCGCTTCGTCCTCGGGGCCAACTGGAGCATCATTGAGAACAAAAAAACGACAAAAGTCTATCACTCGCCTCAGGGTTGACCAATTCAGTCGATGAATAGCTCATTCGATTCCTTATGATACTACCAATCCGGTCAACCTAACCAGAACTCATGAAAGTGAGTTTGAACGGACTCGGAAAAATGCCCGAGGCATTTTCCAACAGAAACGCGCAGAAGTGCATTTTTCTTGGCACATCCTGAATCCCCCTGTCAAGAGGATTTCAAAAAGCTATCAGTCGACGGATTTGGTCGACCCTGAGGCAAGATATAAACTTTTGTCCTTTTGTCAATTTGTCTTTTTGTCCGCCTCCCCGGTTTTCATTGAATGAATATCCAGAAGCATTCTCAAACCAGTACTTCCCTTCTCTTGGGAAAAATTGAAGGACAACAACATAAATGGGCACGGTAGTTGCAGGAACGTCACAACTCCTTATCGTGACTCAGAATTCAACTGACATGACCACTTTTCGACCAGAATAGGGCCTGTCAGGCCCCATCCCTACAGATTCGAGAACAGGAACGATATCCGTCCATGTATGAGGGACACAGACCTGCGCAAGCCCTGCCTCTGCCGTGATCGTCGTCTGCATCGCCGCCCAGTCCGAGAGGCGCACAAGAAAACGCCGCGTAGGCGCTGGCCCTGGCGCATACTGTAACGCATACTGTAGTTGAGAAAAAACAGGACTACATTACGAGCACCAGACTCTTCTACATTACGTATTATAAGTTTTTCAAGAGTCTCAAAAAGTGTGAATTCCACTATGTGGTTTTCATCGCACACATACATCGCATGACCAGTTGTTCATTCAGGACTACAACTGCCGCGGATCTCGTCAGCAAAGATCGCTTGATTCCGGCCAACTTTAATTTTATCATTGCACTGATGCCTTTGTGGCTTTCCAATCTACATCCCAGCCCATACCTGAGGCCCTCACACAAGGGCAGAAGTTGGTTCAGATCATACTTCCAGAGAGGTCATTCACCGGTCTCGAATGCAGCACCCGAAAAGGACTGTTCCCAGGCCAAATTCCAGAACAGCGAGAAAAATTGTTGTTTCCATTAAAAGTAGTAGGTCGATGTATATATATCTTCTGGAAATATGGCTGAGATACCTTCATACTTCCAGAGAGGTCGGTCACCGGTCTTGAAAGTAGTACCCCAAACATTACTTTTCTGGCCAATTTCAGGAGAAAAGGAGACAAGGTTGTTGCTTTCCATCGAAAGTAGTAGGGTAACAGTAGCAGGGGGCAGGTCGATGTGTACCTAATTCTGGAAGTATGGAAGTATACCTTGGGGAGTGTGACGAGCCACGTCTTGAGCGCGATGAGATCGTCGTCCTCGATGCGATACTGTAATGAGATACTGTAATGGTGAGATACTGTAATGCGCTGCCGTCGCGGAATCTCACGCGTTAGCATATACGCGATCGCAGATTGTATGTCGACGTTTTGATTTTTGATATTCAACTCATCACACAATATTCTGAATGCACTACAAAATCGCACGTGCTATCCTCTCACAAGTCGTAGTGGTCAGAACTCTACATGGTTGTTGCAACTCGAAAACGCATTCTTCGGAAATAGGAAAATACGACAAATATTTGGTCACGGGTCATACAGCCCCAACTCGTACCTTGTAAGCCTCTACACTCTGCGCGTGAGCAAGCGTCCACACGCCGATTTGACAATACATACCCCAGAATTACCAGATACCAGAATGAAAACCGTATAATTCCGATTCTGTGGGATTTTGTTATCAGAGTTTTTTCTCTGTTGGAAAGTGAATTATCATGTTCCGGATTCGGAGAGGTGATTGGGGAGAGAAAATGTAGAGAAGAAATTCAGGAGAGATTTAGTAAAAGGAATGATAGAGAGGGAGAGAAGAGGGAGGGAAAACAGAGAGGTAGGGAGAGAGAAAGAGAGAGGTGTTGAGAGAGAGAAAGAGAGAAAGAAAGAGAGAGAGAGAGAGAGAGAGAGAGAGAGAGAGAGAGAGAGAGAGAGAGAGAGAGAGAGAGAGAGAGAGAGAGAAGTTGATGAGGTGATGAGCGGAGAGAGTGAATTCTGTAGGAGTGGAGTCTTTCCGAAAACCGACTTTGATGAAGGGGATACGAAAACCGGAGATTGGTGTAAGAATCGAATTCGTGTAATTCCGATTTTGTGGAATTTTTGTGATCAGAGGTTTTTTCTCTGTTAGAAAAGTCTAGAGGAGTGGAGTCTTGCCGAAAACCGACTTCGATGGAAAGATAATGCCGTGGAACGGACGCAAAACGACTCACAAGTAAGCCCAGGTCGGCGACACGCCACAATACTGTTCCGTCTTTGTCTCCGAGGGGAGGGGGGTACTACCGCGGAAAGTTGGTGTGAAAATCAAAATCGTATAATTCCGATTCTGTGGGATTTTGTTATCAGAGTTGTTTCTCTGTTGGAAAGTGAATGGTCATGTTCCGGTTTCAGAGAGGAGATTGGGAAGAGAAAAATCAGAGAAGAAATTCAGGAGAGATTTAGTGGAACGGATGAGAGAGATTCCATGGTATTACTTATTCACCAGAGTCAGCTCCGAGAGAGGTGGTACAGTACACTTCCGTACTTACTTTCTGGGAGTTTTTGAAGAAGGTAAAGTGAGAAATGATAAATTTCAGATAGAACGTACCTGTATCTCTCCTCGAACCTAGCCAAAGACGATGAACTCTTCTAAGCCTGAGGCTACCGTAGCTACCGTGGCTGCTACCACCACCAGCAGGCTTGCGAGCTGCTAGCATACAGATGCTGAAAATAGAAGATACATTTTATAATATAATTAATATAATTAAAATATTATTTATATTGAAGTCTTTGTCGAACTAATCATTCTCAGAAGAAAAAACCGAAAAATGGACTCCGTTGAAAATAGGAAAAACGTTATCGCAATTCGTGATATCATTTTAAGCACCTGGTTTCGAACCTCCCCTAAATCACCGGCTTATATTTATCGCTGGAATGATTTGACGAATAAATGGTGTGCATGTCGTTGAGGCCACGCTTACTTGTAAAAGTGAGTTTGAGTGAAACGATTCCATGGCATCATCTATACGTCAAAGTCAGAGTTCGAAAAGCCTCCCCCATACTAAACTCTCTCTCCTCTCTCTTTCTCTCTCTCCCTCTCTCTTTCTCTCTGTTCTATCTCCCACTCTCTCCCTTCCTCTTCTCGGATCAATATTTTCTCATCCCTCAGATAAGAAGTTATCACAGATCGTGATATTGTTCGAAGAACCTGGTTTCGAACCTCCCCTAAATCACCGACTTATATTTATCGCTGGAATGATTTGACGAATAAATGGTGTGCATGTCGTTGAGGCCACGCTTACTTGTAAAAGTGAGTTTAAGTGAATCGATTCCATGGCATCATCTATACGTCAAAGTCAGAGTTCGAAAAGCCTCCCCCATACTAAACTCTCTCTCCTCTCTCTTTCTCTCTCTCCCTCTCTCTTTCTCTCTGTTCTATCTCCCACTCTCTCCCTTCCTCTTTTCAGATCAATATTTTCTCATCCCTCAGATAAGAAGTTATCACAGATCGTGATATTGTTCGAAGAACCTGGTTTCGAACCTCCCCTAAATCACCGGCTTATATTTATCGTATTTATTTTTACGTCACAGAAAAAAAAACGGAAATATCAATTTTGATAGTGAAAAGAGAGAGAGCACCAACTTCTCGCTAGGCAGCCCATAGCCGACATCGCCTCTATCCGGATAGTCGGAGCCGCGTCCGCTAAGCGGCGATTGAGCAGGCGAAAGAGCGCCAAAAGACGGCGCATCACCACCACAGACATCCGATCCGCGGGGTGCAAAGAGTACTGTAATGACTTTGATTTGTCACTTTTTATACTTCGTTTTTCTCTCTCTCTTCTCTCTCCCTCTCCCTCTCTCTCCCACTCTCAGTTTCTCAAATTCTGAAGCTCGAGAGTTTTTTATACAACTGGGTGCCTCTACACAAGCTTGAACATTCTGCTAAAGCCCCCACAAAGGCCCAGAGAAGCGTATCATTATCATCTCTGGCATAATCAACTCTTCCTCCCACCTCAGCTACCATACGCGCTCTCTCTTTCTCTCTCTTTCTCTCTCTTTCTCTCTCTTTCTCCCTTTCTCTCTTTCTCTCTCTCACTCTCTCTCTTTCACTCTCAGTTTCTCAAATTCTGAAGCAGTTACCCCACTCTCTCTCTCACGACCTCCCTCTTCTCTCTCTCTCTTCCTCTTTCCTTTTTCGCATTTTCAGTTTCTCAAGTTTTGGAGTTCGAGTGAATCTAATACAACTGGATGCTTCTTCAAAGGTAAAGTTGGCCGGAGTCAAGTGCTCCTCGCTCCCGGGACCCGCCGGTAAGGCCAGCTGTTCATTTACACACTTTGCTCAAGCCCCGACAAGGGCTCCGAGGAGCGCATCATGGTCATCCATACTATAATAATACCTTTCTCCTTCCTCAGCTACTTCTCTCTCTCACTCTCTCTCTCTCACTCTCTCTCACACTCTCTCTCCCTCCCTCTCACTCTCAGTTTCTCAAATTCTGAAGCAGCTACCCCCCCCCTCTCTCTCTCTCTCTCTCGTTCTCCCTCTCCTTTTTCCTCTTTCTCACTTTCAGTTTCTCGGCCCGCTTTCATTGAAAGGAAGTTCGGTTTTTTGCCACGACAGAAATTATGTTTCTGGCACACTCTTGTCATTTATTCATATCTCATTTATCACATAATGAAATCTGGTAAGAATATTCACCTGAACGCCTCGGACAGAATCGAGTGAGCAAAGCGTTGCTTGCCAGACAGACGGGTTCTGGAAATTTCACATTGAACCAAACAATATAAACCCGCAACTGAAAACTTTCAAGTGTTTTATACCATGGAAAATTTCTGCTGAGTCATTAATCTATGTCAAATTCCCACTACGTAAGGTTTTTTTCAGCTTAACACTTATCGCGGTGGATAAATAATAAGTTTACAACTACTGTGCAGCTAAAACGCCATGAATCGGACCAAAAAACGGGAAAATTAGAAAAAGGAATGAAATGAGCCTCACCTCGAGATGGGACGTCACCAGCATGCAGCCAATCGAGCGGCAAGACGAATTCATCGCGAATCGGCAGATTCAGCGTCACATGCGTACTAAAAACGTGAATGCATTCGTCAGTCAGCAAGCAAAGGCTTGTATTGTGTGCAAATTCGGATAATCTGATTTCTAGTTATCCAATGTGTGCATCATTCATATTTTTCACTTTGGCATATCAACATCCAGTAATGAAACACCAGTAAATATTAGAGAAACATAATGCAGCTAAAACGCCATGAATCGGACCAAAAAAACGGGAAAATTAGGAAAAGGAATGAAATGAGCCTCACCTCGAGATACGGCGTCACCAGTATGCAGCCAATCCAGCGGCAAGACATATTCATCGCAAATCGGCAGAGTCAGCGTCACGCGCGTACTAAAAACGTGAATGCATTTGTCAGTCAGCAAGCAAAGGCTTGTATTGTATGCAAATTCGGATAATCTGATTTCCAGTTGTCCAATGTGTGCATCATTCATATTTTTCACTTTGGCATATCAACATCCAGTAATAAAACACCAGTAAATATTAGAGAAACATAATTCCGCTAATCAGTTTTCAGTTACTTACTGGTACTCGAGATGTTAGTTTTGCAGTGCTAAGAAAAAATCCGGCATGAGCGATAGGCAAACCTGGAAATTTTCTTCTCCGCCTGCTTGTCGCCCACGATTGCATCCTGACCTGACCGTTATTATTATTTTACCATTCTGAATAATGAAAAAAGGTGCTTACTTGCGAGGCAGGTCGGGAGAACGAGGAGGGGTACGGTAGGGGTACTTTAAGTGAGGGGAAGGTTGTCATACATTGGATTCCGTCGTAGATTGGACAGAGCACTCTAGCTTTTCCAATTCTTCGGTCATCTTTTATGACACGTTATTCATTTATTCAATAAACAACAATACAACAGTGAAATAGTGGAGGGAGAGGGGAGAGCTGTGAGAGAGGATGAGGGGGAACTCTCCCGACCTCCTCGGCAGACTCCGGCAATAGCAGAGAAGACGCTCACTCACAGCTGTGCCGCAACTCGAAAAAACCCAGTGGCGAATGAAGAGAGAGAGAGCACGACTTCTGCCTGCAGTTTTTCTCCTCTTTCTTCAACCGATCCAATTGAATTTTCGAATGTCGGAATGGAAACCCATTGTACACTACAAAAGCCATTAAAACATTTTTCTGAGTTACATAGACAGAGAACGTCTGCACAGGTTGGAAAATTAAGAAAAATTACGAACATATTATTCGACAAATATCAGTTCTTTCTTTAGAGAATAAGTTTTGGAAAGTGCTACTGATTCAAGCACATACAAAATAGCTATCACAGTTTTCACAGAATCTGATATACACAGCTTATCGAAGCGGCCAGTCCAAAGATTTCCGATGTGAAACATGTAGCGACTCGAAATCACAATGTTTATTTTTCTATCGGAACAACAATTACAGTTGATGGCAGAGAAGCGTTCACTGTGAAATACAGATCGCACCTCTGATATGCACCACTGACAAACGGTTTTATCAGTTTTCGAGTCATCTTCCTTGCTCATCACTGGTGATGATTGCCTACCTGCTTCTTATCACGTTCGATCAGCTCTTCTACTGTAGGCGTCTCCGTGACGTAGTCTCTGGAATCAATGACTTCTGGTATTTAAACTCATTCAGAGAGAGAGAGAGAGAGAGGGAGAGAGAGGGATAGAGAGGGAGAGAGAGGAATAGAGAGGGAGGGAGAAAGAGGGAGATAGAGGGAGAGCGAGGGAAAGAGAGATAATCAAAAATGAAGAGTTTAACGTAACTTTTCGATAAAAAAAGATAATATCGAAAGCCAAGCTCAAAAAGTTCCCACCTTGTTGCATACAGCCTATTGCCGTGACTATCAACTGCGTTAAAATCTCGAGCTGGGCGCTGAAAAGCGGCATTCAGTTCAAGTTTTGAAGTGGTCAGTTTTCATTTTGAACGAGCAGATTTTAATTACCCATTCCTGTATTCACTCACCTATTCCTCTCAAACCATCACATTTAACCTTCAGCATAGGTTGATTTTCTGAAAAAACGAGTAACTAGAAGGAAAATATTGTTGCAAATTATCTTGTGCAAGAGATGGAATGTCTATGTTCGTCTTTCATTGAATTTAGTCCGGAGAAATTACCCGCTGTCTACCATCTCTGCTGCCCAAAATCAACTACTTTCACGAAATGATTAAACCGAAAAACTTCCCCAGAAAGAAGATATCCTAGATGAGTGACCGAAAAGACAGACACAGTAGTAAAGCCTTTTTCACCAAAATTGAATAAGGTTTATTTTGCATTTACTGTAAAGCGAGTAAGGAAAGTAAGATGCAAAAGCGAAAACGGTGAATCAACAATTGCAGTGTCGCACAATTTCGCCACTCTCTCGCCTCACAGTAATGTGGGGAGGCGACCTTGGTATTTTTGTACTGCTAAATGCCTTTTTCTTAGTATGGAAGACATATCAACTACTATCTACGATTATATGCAGTGATAAACGTGACTTCCATCTGCTTCTACAATTTTTCAATTTAGAAAAACCAAGAAGTAAAAAAACCAACATCTTCAAAGCCATAGCCGCCACCTCCACTTCCACTCAATCCTCCTTCACCAAAGCCAGAAGAACTGCCGCCTCCTCCACTGCTGAAACCGCGACTTCCTCCTCCTCCTCTATCTCCTCTATCGCCTCCTCTATCACCCGAATCCATTGCGTGCGAAGGAGGAATCGCCTCCTCCTGTTTCTCCACCTCGTCCTCCGCCATAGCCACTTCCACGGAATTCACGCTCTTGGAAGCCTGAAGCAGTGAATGTTTGCTGAAAAAATATTGACCATCCTTGGCCGACTTTTTGAATAAAAAACTTTTCATCAAAATTTAGTAGACTTTGACCGAGTTTTCAGGCGTTTTTTTTTCTCGTCTTGGTCATGAAGTATTCAAGTTCGACTTTGCCCGGCTTTTCACTTTTATCTGACCTGAATTATTATCACGGCGATCACCTCTATCGCCGCCGCCGCCATATCCATCTCCTGCTCCTCCCCTACTTCCGAATCCTCTGCTTCTGCTACCGCCACCGTAACCACCACCATCATCTCCAAATCCTCCTCTTTCTCCTCCTCCACCTGATCCACCTCCTCGGCCTCTACCGTAACCATCCGAGCGCATCGAGTTACCGTATGACGAGTTACGATCGTCACGGCCGCGATCATCAAAACGTGATGATTCGCGGTTGTTACTGTAACCACCACCGCCGCCTCCGCCAACGTATCCATCACTATTTGAGCGCTGAGAAAGCGGACGACCGTAGCCAGCATCTGACTGACGGTCACGGCCTCCTCCTAGACTATCGAAGCGTGATGGTGGAGTATATTCATCACGATCTCTGCGGCCGCCACGACCTGATCAAAAAGCGATTAGGAAATTTATATTGTCGTCATGTTATAATTGGTCTATCACCAGTTTCATACTACCATATAGCATTCTTCCAGAGAGCTCAATAACAAATCTCAGAAGTAGCATACGAAACCACAGGCTGAGGATGAAATTTCACTGTTGATATGAATAGTTCACAGCATAAATAGCATGGCTCACAGTGAGTGGACTGTAGACAATTTACCATAGAAAGATGGTCAAGAACTTTTTGCGGATTTTCCTGGAGCTCGACAACTGCCCATGTAAGTTGGGTTAATTCAGAGACTATTCGCTACGTTAACATTCAACTCTGCCCGGCTGCAGAAATGACGGTGCGAGGAGTGGAACCCGCGGTGCTGAGACTAACCAAAATACGAGTCTCCGCCATCATCTCGGCCACCGCCGACGCGAGAGGAAGGAGGAGCACGGCTTCCAGCTCCTGCTACTATATTTATTTGAACGAGTGTGCATCCCTCCGAAAGAGGTCGCTCTCAAACGACTCTTTCCAGACTAGAATTGATAGAAAACGAGACGAATTCGTCGTTGGGAATCGAAAGTAGTAGAATAACAGTAAAGGGTGAGTGAGCGGGTCGTTTTATATCCAGTTCAGGGTAGTATTCAGGTGTGCCAGGAACTAAATAGTACTCGTCATGCTGCCACTTGCCTACTGTAAGGCGAGAGAGTGGGCAAAGCGAGAGTCGCAGAGGCGTAACGAGGAATCCACTTACTGTATGAGTCTCTCACATCGCTCACTCGCTAGTCTTACAGTAGTTTGGGCAGTGACAATTAGTTATATTCACTGTCAGGAACAAGAGCTTCTTGGGGAAACGAAAAATAGAACAAACTTGAAATTTGTCATAATGGGAAACCCTTTCGAAACGGATTGGAAAAAATACGATTAGTACTCTACGGGCGTGGTAGCCGAGTGGTGTAAGGCGCTGCTCGGTTTACATCGGTCGTCGGTTCGATCCCGTCCTTGGTCAACCAAACCACCTATCATTTCGGGGCGGAAAATTGGTAGGATTCGTCCGAAAAAGGGCGCCCCCAAGCCGGAGTCGGGCACCGTGGGGGTCGTAGTCCCAAGTAGCTTTATGTCACAGAAGCCGGCCTTACCGGTGAACCCCGGCAGAGGAAATCTCTAGATTCCGGTGAACGTTACCCTTTTACTCTACGATTTCTCACAGTGAATTGTTTCTCTACACCTGTGATAAAGTGAGAATGAAATCTGCAAGAGCCCATACCTGATCCAAATGACGTCTCCCGCCCTCCAGCGCCACCGTACGACGTGTCGCGATCGTACTCTGAGCCGCCGCCGCCGCCACCGCTGGGCAGATAGTCAGAACGAGCGCTTGGCCCACGGACATCTTTCGATCTGCAGATTCACTGTTTTATTTTTTTCCAGAGCTCTGCTGTAAGCAGACTTTTTGGGAGCAAACTGATTGAGAATTCAATCTCCACGAAACGTCGACTATCGCCACGCAATGGATTTTTTGTTGAGAATGATCCCCACTACGTGTTATATGCGAAAGAGCATTACCTGATACCTACGAAAGAAGGGAAATTGCTGTTTAGGCGAGTTTTGAAACACCAAGTCACTATTTGCACGTTTTTTTCTCAATTTTTATGTCACAGAAAAAAATGGAAATATCCATACTATATATAAAGGAGCTGTTTGTGTGTGTGTGTGTTCGTGTGTAAGGACCAACCCACTATGAGTGGGGCTTCCCCGAGGGGTCCCACTGATAAGTGATGAGCACTGATAGGTGCCACCAGGGCATGCGCACATCTCTGCGGTATCGCTTTTGCGCCAGGCCTTTCCGCCGCCCGGCGCCAGGCAGCGGAACAGTGTCTGAAGCGGACCCGGGAATTGAGAAAGAGAGGGAAAGCCGATATTTGTACCCGATTTCAGTACTCTAGAATGTTCCATTGTTTACTTCGATAGTACACGATGTTTCGCGAACATTCCAGAAGGAAGTTCAACGTACAACTGTATCAAAAAGTGAAACCCTTTGAACTCTTGCGACGCCTCGAGGCGGCGCAGCCCAATCTTGTCAATTTTAATTGTGAGAAGAGAGAGAGAGAGCACCAACTTCTCGCTGGGCCGCCCATAGCCGACATCGCCTCTATCCGGATAATCGGAGCCGCGTCCGCGAAGCGGCGGCTGAGCAGGCGGAAGAGCGCCAAATGACGGCGCATCACCACCACGGACATCCGATCCGCGAGCTGCAAAGAGTACTGTAATGACTTTGATTTGTCACATTTTGTACTTCATTTCTCTCTCTCTTCTCTCTCCCTCTCCCTCTCTCTCCCACTCTCAGTTTCTCAAATTCTGAAGCTCGAGAGTTTTTTTTTATACAACTGGGTGCCTCTACACAAGCTCGAACATTCTGCTAAGGCCCCTACAAAGGCCCAAAGGAGCGTATCATTATCATCTCTGGCATAATCAACTCTTCCTCCCTCCTCAGCTACCATACTTGAAATCAGTGACATAAACGGCTCTGTCATTTTCTATACCCCGGATCCCGGCAGTGTTCGGTGATAGGAAAAATTCCGATTCTAGCTGACGAATATTTCCATGTGTTCCCATGTATCTGGATTTTTCTTGCACGTCATCACGCGGATATCACGCGGATATCACGCGCTCAGGGAAAAGCTCCCAAAACCACCCTCAACCGCACGCTTTTCAGAGGTGAGTTGGAGCAGCGACTACTAGCTCTGAACCAAAATCCTTCTTACCCCCAACTAATGGGAGCCATTTCTTCGGCAGGGAAGGCTGCCCAGCTAGTAGTCGCCGCTCAGCCGCGCTACTCCAACGCTACAAACCAATTGTTTGCAGCTCGCGCTTCTCTCAAAATGCACGCGACAGGGGTCAATCGGGTTCAATGGGTAAGCACAAATAAGGCTCTCCGCGCTAGCATAAAAAATGACGTGCATCAACGTCACGTGCGCCTAGTAAGCAATGCGATAGCGCAGGGTTCAGGCCTTGGCAAAATACAACAACAATCAGCTGCCAGCAAGCCTAGGATACATGCGCTCAAAACTGCCACCGGCCAAGTAGTCAACACCCAACCCAAACTCGAGGAGGTGATCCAACTCTACTACAACACTCTCTACAACGGAGACAAAGGAGTTGGCTTCCTTCCCGAGTGCGTCGCGTCCTTTCCCCCCATAGGAGTAGATGAAGTGGAGGCAGCACTTCGCGCGCTTAAATCGGGGAAGGCACCTGGCAAGGACAACATCACCAGTGAGATGTTAAAAACAGGAGGCTCTCTCCTGGCATCTCATCTGGCTTTTCAATTCAATCTCATCCTTGCTGGGCAATTTCCTCAGGGTTTTGCTTCCTCGCGCACAATCCTCCTCCCAAAAAGTGGCGACCCTCGCGAACCCTCCAATTATCGCCCCATCACCCTACTACCCACTCCTCAAAAAATCTTAACCCGCATCCTTACCAAGCGCGTAGAGTCCCTTCTGGACTCAACCACCAGCCCCTCCCAATTAGGATTTCGCGCTAAACATAGTACCGTGGATGCCATTCATACTCTACAATCTCTTCTCTCTGCCTGTAAGGAATACAATCTTCCAGTCTATCTCCTATTTTTAGACATCAAAAAGGCATTTGACTCTGTTGAATGCCTTCCAACCCTTCAGGAGTTAGACAGAAGAGGTATTCCTGCGACAATCACACAGTTTCTCCTAAACCTCAATCTTCAATCTGAGAACTGTGTTGTTGTAAACGGGCGAGAGGTTGGCATCACGGTGGGCCGCGGCGTGCGTCAGGGGACTGCCTCAGTCCGCGCTTATTTACTGCTGTTCTCGAGAAAGTGTTCCGTGGTCTGGATTGGGCAAACAAGGGAGTCAACATAAACGGTCGTCATCTTTCACACCTTCTTTACGCCGATGACGCCGTCCTAATTTCTCATGACTCCCGCAGATTCAGAAAATGGTGCACCAACTCGAGGCAGGGCTGCGCAGCGTGGGATTGGTTTTAAATGGGTCAAAAACAGTAGGCATGTCCTCACATCCAGGTATTCGACCGGTCATCGTGGCAGGAACGCCTGTCAATCTTATATCAAAAGTCGTCTACTTGGGTTGTGAGATCACTTTGGGCGGACACGGCGATATGTGCGGGGAAATCAATCGGCGCTGTAGAGCTGGGCGCTTTGCGTTCAACCGCTATTCTACATTCTTCTGCCGCAAAAGCGTTCCCATGTCCTTAAAGCGCAAGCTGTTCAACTCGGTGGTTTTACCTGCATTTACCTACGCATCGGAAACCTGGGCTCTCAGTGCCCGCCTGGAGCAGCGATTGTCTGTCTGTCAGCGTAGGTTGGAGAGACGCATGCTTGGGATCACCTTGGAAGATCGGTGGACTAACGAGCGGGTGCGAGCAATCACAAAAATAAAGGATGTGGTGAAGGAAGGGAGGAAAAGAAAATGGTCCTGGGTAGGTCATCTCAGTCGCGCAAACGAAGACCGCTGGAGTCGATCCATGATGGAATGGCACCCAAGAGGACCAAGAAGGACAAGAGGAAGACCAAGTATGAGATGGCGGGACGATCTGACAAGAAGCATTGGAACCAACTTTCTCAATGTGGCACGCAATCATGATTTGTGGAAGACTCATATGGCGCAACTTGTTTGATACAATGATTATGCGATGAAGTATTC
Organism: Hololepta plana; assembly: GCA_963695495.1. Classification (NCBI taxonomy): domain Eukaryota; kingdom Metazoa; phylum Arthropoda; class Insecta; order Coleoptera; family Histeridae; genus Hololepta; species Hololepta plana. The sequence goes on along the minus strand of CAVOJK010000323.1, from coordinate 17,441 downwards.
AAAGTATTCAAAGTCATGGGCCCACTTTCATTGAAAGGAAGTTCGGGTTTTTGCCACGACAGAAGTTCTGTTTCTGGCACATCTTTTCATTTATTCCTATCTCATTTATCACATAATGAAATCTGGTAAGAATATTCACCTGACAGCATCGAGTGAGCAAAGCGTCGCTTGCCAGACAGACGGGTTCTGGAAATTTCACATTGAATCAAACAATATAAACCCGTAACTGAAAACTTTCAGGTGTTTTATACCATGGACAATTTCTGCTGAGTCATTACTCTGTGCCAAATCCCCCCTACGTAAAGTTTTTTTCAGCACAACACTTATCGGGGTAGATAAATAATAAGTTTACAACTGCTGTGCAGCTAAAACGCCATGAATCGGACCAAAAAACGGGAAAGTAGAAAAGGAATGAAATGAGCCTCACCTCGAGATACGGCGTCACAGTATGCAGCCAATCGAGCGGCAAGACGAATTCATCGCGAATCGGCAGAGTCAGCGTCACGTGCGTACTAAAAACGTGAATGCATTCGTCAGTCAGCAAGCAAAGGCTTGTATTGTATGCAAATTCGGATAATCTGATTTCCAGTTGTCCAATGTGTGCATCATTCATATTTTTCACTTTGGCATATCAACATCCAGTAATAAAACACCAGTAAATATTAGAGAAACATAATTCCGCTAATCATCTCCATCTTTCAGTTACTTACTGGTACTCGAGTCGAGATGTTAGTTTTGCAGTGCTAAGAAAAAATCCGGCATGAGCGATAGACAAACCTGGGAATTTCCTTCTCCGCCTGCTTGTCGCCCATCTCACGATTGCAGCCCGACCTGACCGTTATTATTATTTTACCATTCTGAATAATGAAAAAAGGTGCTTACTTGCGAGGCAGGTCGGGAGAACGAGGAGGGGTACGGTAGGGGTACTTTAAGTGAGGGGAAGGTTGTCATACATTGGATTCCGTCGTAGATTGGACAGAGCACTCTAGCTTTTCCAATTCTTCGGTCATCTTTTATGACACGTTATTCATTTATTCAATAAACAACATTACAACAGTGAAATAGTGGAGAGAGAGGGGAGAGCTGTGAGAGAGGATGAGGGGGGAACTCTCCCGACCTCCTCGGCAGACTCCGGCAATAGCAGAAACGACGCTCACTTAAGCTGTGCCGCAACTCGAAAAACCCTGTGACGAATGAAGAGAGAGCACGACTTCTGCCTGCAGTTTTTCTCATCTTTCTTCAACCGATCCAATTGAATTTTCGAATGTCGGAATGGAAACCCATTGTACACTACAAAAGCCATTAAAACATTTTTCTGAGTTACATAGACAGAGAACGTCTGCACAGGTTGGAAAATTAAGAAAAATTACGAACATATTATTCGACAAATATCAGTTCTTTCTTTAGAGAATAAAGTTTTGGAAAGTGCTACTGATTCAAGCACATTCGAGATAGCTATCACAGTTTTCACAGAATCTGATATTTTTTTTCTTTTATTCAACCAACTCGACAAGTGTATACAATAGAACGCTCCTAAGGTTGGGTACTTCAATATGCAGTTGTTGGTGTTCCGTCGCGTGGCGAACTCGGTGTTTTTGGCTCAGACCAAGTTTATCTTAGTTTGAGGCACTAGTATTGAAGAGTCTAGTTTTCGTAAATAGTTTAGAAACAGTTGAGGGGGTAGGAAAACTTTTTCTTCAGGCAAGCAATTCCAAATGGAGATTGCCTGCTGGCAAATATACACAGCTTATCGAAGCGGCCCGCCCAAAGATTTTCGATGTGGAACAGGTAGTGACTCGAAATCACAATGTGTATTTTTCTAGCGGAACAACAATTACCGTTGATGACAGAAAAGCGTTCACTGTGAAATACAGATCGTTCCTCTGATATGCCACCACTGACAAACGGTTTTATCAGTTTTCGAGTCATCTTCCCTGCTCATCACTGGTGATGATTGCCTACCTGCTTCTTATCACGTTCGATCAGCTCTTCTACTGTAGGCGTCTCCGTGACGTAGTCTCTGGAATCAATGACTTCTGGTATTTTTGCAAACTCATTCAGAGAGAGAGGGGGAGAGAAAGGGGGATAGAGAGGGGGGAAAGAGGGAGAGAGAGAGAGAGATAGAAGGAGAGCGAGGGAGAGAGAGATAATCAAAAATGAAGAGTTTAACGTAACTTTTCGATAAAAAAGATAATATCGAAAGCCAAGCTCAAAACGTTCCCACCTCGTTGCATACAGCCTATTGCCGTGACTATCAACTGCGTTAAAATCTCGAGCTGGGCGCTGAAAAGCGGCATTCAGTTCAAGTTTTGAAGTAGTCAGTTTTCATTTTGAACGAGCAGGTTTTAATTACCCATTCCTGTATTCACTCACCTATCCCTCTCAAACCATCACATTTAACCTTCAGCATAGGTTGATTTTCTGAAAAAACGAGTAACTAGAAGAAAAATATTGTTGCAAATTATCTTGTGCATGAGATGGAATGTTTATTTTTGTCTTTCATTGCCTTTAGTCCGGAGAAATTACCCGCTGTCTACCATCTCTGCTGCCCAAAATCAACTACTTTCACGAAATGAACCGAAAAACTTCCCCAGAAAGGGGATATACTAGATGAGTGACCGAAAAGACAGACACAGTAGTAAAGCCCTTTTCACCAAAATTGAATAAGGTTTATTTTGCATTTACTGTAAAGCGAGTAAGGAAATTAAGATGCAAAAGCGAAAACGGTGAATCAACAATTGCAGTGTCGCACAATTTCGCCACTCTCTCGCCTCACAGTAATGTGGGAGGCGACCTTGGTATTTTCGTACTGCTAAATGCTTTTTTCTTAGTATGGAAGACATATCAACTACTATCTACGATTATATACAGTGATAAACGTAACTTCCATCTGCTTCTACAATTTTTCAATTTAGAAAAACCAAAAAGTAAAAAAACCAACATCATCAAAGACATAGCCGCCACCTCCATTTCCACTCAATCCTCCTTCACCAAAGCCAGAAGAACTGCCGCCTCCTCCACTGCTCCACTCCTCCTCCTCTATCTCCTCTATCGCCTCCTCTATCACCGAATCCATTGCGTGAGAAGGAGGAATCGCCTCCTCCTGTTTCTCCACCTCGTCCTCCGCCATAGCCACTTCCACGGAATTCACGCTCTTGGAAGCCTGAAGCAGTGAATGCAGGGGTGTGCGAGGAGCAGAATTTCTGTTGGGGGGCCGCAAATGGACCGAGAAAACTTTTTTTACATTAGGGGGGACCCTTTGATGAAAAAGGGTACCGCAAATTTTTTATTTGTTGTACATTATTCATACCTACTATGATGAATAAAGAGTTTTTCTATTTTTTCTATTTTACGGATGCAGTTACGGTTCATGATTCCAGGAAGCATCCGTTGATAATTATGATAAGGGGAGATAATTATTGCCCCGGGCGGCCCCCTAGGAATTTGCACACCAACATTCTGACCAGGGTGGCAAAAAGTCACGTTCTCATATCATGTTTAAGATGCAAAACAAGAGGGCAGAAAAACGGCAGAATTCTGGCGTTTTTCTGGCCAGTGAAAAACTGTGAAAATATAGTATGGCTTATATTATGAGAGAACAGTAGTGATCACTGTGATACGGACAACATTCCTAGGGGGCCGCACGAATGATCTGAAACGCCTTTCATGAAACTGATTTCTACTCAAATCACAGCCGCATTTCACCTATCATGAAAGCCGTAACCAGTGCCGTCAATAAGCAACACTGCGAAACACTCGTAAAGAAGGGAGAGGGAGAGAGAATGCAGAATGTGGATTTTCCAGGGGCGAAAATGGAATTTTTATCCGTGGGGGGGACCACATGGAATTTTTCGGGGGCGCAAACCAAAATTTGTTCTGTTCCCAGGCACACCCCTGAGTGAATGTTTGCTGGAAAGATATTGACCATCCCTGGCCGACTTTTTGAATAAAAAACTTTTTCATCAGAATGTAGTAGACTTTGACCGAGTTTTCAGGCGTTTTTCTCTCATCTTGGTCATGAAGTATTCAATTTCGAGTCTGCCCGGCTTTTCACTTTTATCTGACCTGAATTATTATCACGGCGATCACCTCTATCGCCGCCGCCGCCATATCCATCTCCTGCTCCTCCGCTACTTCCGAATCCTCTGCTTCTGCTACCGCCACCGTAACCACCACCATCATCTCCAAATCCTCCTCTTTCTCCTCCTCCACCTGATCCACCTCCTCGGCCTCTACCGTAACCATCCGAGCGCATCGAGTTACCGTATGACGAGTTACGATCGTCACGGCCGCGATCATCAAAACGTGATGATTCGTGGTTGTTACCGTAACCACCACCGCCGCCTCCGCCACCGTATCCATCTCTGTCTGAGCGCTGAGAAGGCGGACGACCGTAGCCAGCATCTGATTGGCGGTCACGGTCACGGCCGCCGACCCCGCCACTGTCGAAGCGTGGAGGCGGAGTATATTCATCACGATCTCTGCGGCCGCCACGACCTGATGAAAAAGCGATATGGAAATTTATATTGTCGTAATGTTATAATTGGTCTATCACTAGTTTCATACTACCATACAGCATTCTTCCAGAGAGCAGAGAGCGAGATGAATTCGAAGGATTCCTTCGTTCTACATGGAAAAGGTGTCTACCATGCACTCTTCTACCGTATCTCCCCCGCACCCTCACACATACCGTATACGACGAGTTCAGGAGCGACAGAATGCTGGAAGAGTAGGAATGCAGTGAGATAGTCGCCGGCTTTGAGCGCATATTCGCACTCCGCGTGGATATCTTGCTCCGCCTGTGAGCATATTTATTGATCTATCGATTGATTTTAGTGATTCGTGATGGCTAATCCAAGTGATTGAGATCAGTTTTATCATGACTGCTTATCGTCAATACTCTGATCAGCTCTATATCAATAAAAGCTGACTTACCTTGGCATATAGAGCCATAGCTCCGGCCCAAAACTGCTCTGGAATTGCATCACGGCAGCTCCACTTCATCTGCGTGTGTGTATGTTTTTTTTCCGCTGAGTGCGCATCGATCCAGTATATCTCGGACAGCAAGTGATCGACTGAAGGCGCGGATTTCGGTGTGTGACTCGGTGCAGTCGGTGTACAGCGAGGGTGACATTTACCAATGAGAAACTTACCACTGCGAGTTGTCAATATGCGCGAGTACATAGAGTGCCAGCTCGGGCAGACCGATGAGAGCGAGCTGCTCGGCATATGAAGTGTGCAGAGTCTGAGCATTGGGAGATGACAGAAAGTGACACACCACCCACAGTCACTGACTGATGATATACAGAAAGCAGTACGATACGCATCTACCGTACCAGTTCAGAGCACTTGTCCATCGAGGGCACACCAGCCGAGCGCAGGACAGCCCAAGCGTGCCAGCTGGAGAGAGAATTCATTTATCGTTCCGTTCAAAACTCAGAATTACGCGCCGATCGTTTCGGCGATTTCGTAATCTTTCACTTCTCTTTGCTCTATTCACCACACAGCATAGAGCAAATGGGATATATAAACTTGTTCTCTCTTGTAATCTCTCTCAAGACTCATTCAGCTCAGGCAAAATCTCTTCTACTCAAAGCTACCGTACCTTGAGCCACTCTCCAAGCGCCATTTTTTATTGATCTTCCATGCCGTGGCACCGATGAATTGAATGAATCACTGACCGAGCGATTGGAGTGCCGCAGTGTGCAGACGATGGATCAACTGAGCGAAATCAGTCGTCGGCTTGATGTGAGCTACTGTCGGCTTCTAAATTAGCTCTTCTTATTTCGATGCTCTGGACAGAAGATGAACAGAATTTCTGTCAGGCGAGCGCAAACTCGACTGAAGTTCGGAATTTTCATAAGGGGGGACAACGTGATTGAAATCAAGGGGCGAAAAATCGTAAAAAGTTCTGTCGCCAGGCACACCCCTGATTCTAGATGTTGTCATCCCCTTACGTAGCTATTTCTCCCCCGTTGCCGAAATCCTGTAGCAATACCGTAAGCCATTTAAGCTACAGTATACCTTGGATAGCTCGCAGTTCTTGGCACGATATGAATTCGAGCGCGTTCTGGTGAGGACGACAGCGAGAGCGCGATGGTGTTCGAAGAGATCAGAGACGAACGCCTGCAGCAAATTAGATTATTCATATTGTGTCAGGTGTGTTCTGAAGGTCATTGAATCATTTCTAACAAGCAATGATTCTTGTTCTAAAAGGCTCCAACAAAACAAAATCACATAGTTTCACACAATGCGAAAACCCCGGTAGCACGAAAGAAAATAAAAACTGGCAGTAAATTCCATGCCATCTCGATGACAAATGCGCAAACATGATAAATTTGTGCGTAACAAGCCATACAGTACCTCGCAATGAATCAATCAATCATACTGACCCTTTGCTTGATATCGCACGAATTCGCGTACGATGGGCCTCTCGATCAGCTTCTGACGATGCGCGATCGGCTCGCCACGGAAGGAGAGACAGCTGAGAAATATACTTTCAATAACTTCCCATCTGAGTGCAAATAAAGGAGGAGCGCCATGGATCTTTTTTGGTTTCATGACTGGCATGCTGACTCAGTAAAAGATGCATATCTGGTGGACATACTCGCCAGAAGTAGTTTCCTGGCAGTTTTGTGCACATTTACAGTATCATCTCTGACGCATGAACCCAATCTACCCGTATATTACTCAATTCTCTCTCTTCTCCTCTTTTTTTCTTTCTTCACGTTTTATACATGTTTTGACCAACTTACTTTATATTGTTACTTTATATTGCTACATGCCTACTGTAAGGCGAGAGAGTGGGCAAAGCGAGAGTCGCAGAGGCGTAACGAGGAATCCAGTTACTGTATGAGTCTCTCACATCGCTCACTCGCTAGCCTTACAGTAGTTTGGACAGTGATAATTTTATTATATTCACTGTCAGGAACAAAAGCTTCTTGGGGGAGCGAAAAAAAGGAACAAACTTGAAACTTGTCATAATGGAAAAACCTCTCGAAACGGATTGGAAAAATTACGATTAGTACTCTACGATTTCTCACAGTTTCTCTACACCTGTGGTAAGTTGAGAGTGAAATCTGCAAGAGCCCATACCTGTTCCAAATGACGTCTCTTGTCCTCCAGCGCTACCGTACGACGTATCACGATCGTACTTTGAGCCACCGCCGCCGCTGGGCAGATAGTCAGAACGAGCGCTTGGCCCACGGACATCATTCGATCTGCAGATTCACTGTTTTATTTTTCCAGAGCTCTGCTGTAAGCAGATTTTTTAGGAGCAAACTGATTGAGAATTCAATCTCCACGAAACGTCGACCATCGCCACGCAATGAATTTTTTGTTGAGAATGATCCCCACTACGTTTTATATGCAAAAGAGAAATACCTGATACCTACGAAAATAGAGAAATAGCTGTTAAGGCGAGTTTTAAAATACCAAGTCACTATTTGCACGTTTTTTCTCAAGTTTTACGTCACAGAAAAAAATGGAAATATCCATTTTAATTGTGAAAAGAGAGAGAGAGAGAGAGAGAGAGAGAGAGCGAGAGAGAGAGAGAGAGAGAGAGAGAGAGAGAGAGAGAGAGAGAGCACCAACTTCTCGCTAGGCCGCCCATAGCCGACATCGCCTCTATCCGGATAATCGGAGCCGCGTCCGCGAAGCGGCGGCTGGGCACGCGGAAGAGCGCCAACTGACGGCGCGTCACCACCACGGACATCCGATCCGCAAGCTGCAAAGAGTACTGTAATGACTTTTGATTTGTCACTTTTTATACTTCATTTTTCTCTCTCTCTCTCCCTCTCTCTCTATCTTGACATTTTTTACTTCATCTGTCAATTTCTCTTCCGAGCCTCGTCACTTCGTTCTTCCTCAATCCCATCATTTTTCATTGTTTCATAGAGAAAACGCATAGGTAAGAGTCTCATTTCTGGCGTATCCCAGTCAAAAAAGTATCACTGTTGAAGACTTGTTAGAAACACTGTTGAAGAAGACTTAGTTACAGTTTGCCCCATGGGACGTCACAACGCCTTTTTCGTGACTTTACATAGACAACTGTCCTTTCGGAATCTGAAAGTAGGACCAAAAAATGCGCTCTGACTGCGAAAAAATAATTTGAAATACCGTCGGTTAAAGTTGTGCTCTAAAAATAGGTAATGAAGCTCTCATTTTGAGAGAGCGAGCAATTTTAACTACGAACCAGGGGTGTGCGAGGAGCAGAATTTCTGTGGAGGGGGCGCAAAATGGACTGAAGTTCAAATTGTTCATAAAGGTTTCAGTGAAAATAGTCCTGCAAAATGGGAGAAATTTGCGAAGGACCACATGGAACACTTTTGGGAGCCGCAAAGTGAGTACTTTTCCAACAGGAGAACCACATGAGAAAGAATGGGGGCCGCAACTCGGCAAAAATTCTGTCCCCAGGCACACTCCTGCTACGAACCACGATGGAGACATACCCGCACCAGCCATCTTCCATGCCGTGACGCTCTCCTCCACCGACCCTCTTTTTCAGCACATTTCTTGCCACCTGATGAAGAAAAAACATTGAAAGGACGCAAAAGTAAAAAAAGGAATATTTTAAGTTTTGCCTAATCCTCATATTTTCTGAGGAAAAATGAAGGGGGTGTTCTCAAGTGTTGCCGGCAGAGGGGACCCCCGGGGTTTTAAAACCCGGCCCTCTACCTCACACTTGAGAACAAGGGCTGGGGCCAGCTTTGAAAATAAATGAAAAGGAAAAAAACTGGAAAAGGAAAAAACTCCCTTTAGGCTGAAGACGAAGTGGAGCTCATTCATCATTCTGTTGCTCGCGATGCACGCTGTTCTGAGAGAGAAGTTCAATTTCATGCACAATTTAAACGAATTTGGGATGAACCTTCCCGGCGCTTCGATAGAAATACGCACGAACCGGGCTCACATAATCTTTCAATGACTTTTGGAATACTGAACAACTCGAATTTGAACGATGCAAATGTGAGCAGATTTGGTCGAAAACAATTTCTTGATTCTGTCACTCTGAGAGAGAAATGGTTGAAATAAAGAAATAATAGTAAGGTGAGCCCGCGTTTCTAAGCGTGTGAAAAGGATAAACAAAATTTGAACGAAACGAAGAGTGATTTTCCCTTTTTTCAACTCAAAGATTGATAGTAGAGCATACGAATAGAAGAGAGTACAGAGAGGAGAGTTGCAATCGATAACACTACCGTACGCCTCAAAGCGTACAATGCGGTCATCTAATTGTGTCAGACTGATGACCATCCGGAAATTCGTCGATACGGTAAGTTTCAGAACAACTCAATTCCAGTTGCTTCAAAATGAATTTGATACTTCTCTGATAGTGAGTAGTCGAGAGAAGTGAGTGAATCCTACATTTTGTTCAAGGTACGTAGGGGAAAAGAAAAAATCGAGCATGACGGGTAGGCGAAAAAGGTCATTTACCTTGCCTGGCCCGCAGCTGGAGCTCTTCAGGGGGGCGCAGAGATACCTGATATGCAATCGCTGATCAAAATGGAAGAGAACAGAAAATAACTCACTTGGAAAGAGGCCGGAGTGAGGAAATGGGGTTTTGGTTACGGTAGTCAGGTCAGAATTCGTTCGATCAGGAACGTGGGGAAAGCTCTTCAGTTGTTTTGCGTCATCGGGCCATGTTCAGTTATCCGAACATTGAAAGCCACCGTGTTCCATCAAAATTCAGCCTATGAACGGTGATTGAACATGGCCCCGTCATCTTCGTGATGACACTTTATTCATTCACCAATACAATGAGGACTGTGATGCATCATGATGAGAAGGGGAGACGAGGAGGGGAAAGGACAAGCGAAATCTCTCCGGACCTCCTCCAGTGTTCCCTCAGCGTCCGCGTCCACCAGCCGCCATCTCATCCGCACATGAGCTTGTCTGAAGAACATCGTTTTCCATGAGAGCTTATAGGTACTCCGGTCTCTCCAGACACGAAAGTGTGGGAAACTAGAGACGCAGAAGCGTAACGAAGAATCAGTTGATGTCTGTGTTACTCTTCCTTCCCTTTATCTAACCTCACAGTAGTCTGGCGGCGATCCAAGCAGTCATACCGTATGACTCATACGCTGTTTAATTAGATCAGTTATCGTTAATGTTACAGTTTTTAGACACCGGAAACAGCTCTCACAATTAAGAAAATCCTGGTAACAACTACCACTCGAAACGGCCTGCTCAAAAATCTAAAAATTTCGAAACTGTCAGCTACCTGAATGCCAGGGGTGTGCCTCGGAACAAAATTTTTTTCGATTTGCGCCCCCCTCAATTTTCATCATGTGGTCCCCCCTGTTGAAAAAATCTCACTTTGCGGCCCCCCAAAAAATTTTCATGTGGTCCCCCCTTTGAAAATTTCTCTCATTTTGCGGGGCCCGTTTCACTGTAAGGGTCCCCCCTTATGAAAATTCCGAACTTCAGTCTATTTTGCGCCCCCCTCCACAAAAATTTTGCTTCTCGCACACCCCTGCTGAATGCACCATCTCCCAGTTTTTTCTTTTTTATGATTCGTTCAGAAAACTGAGGGACAGGTTTTCAGGAACCTCCTGGGATGAAAACATCTTTTATTTTCTGGAATACTAAAACTTGTTGAACGAAAATCAAATCTAATTGTTTCTGAATTTCCCATTCTAGGCTTTGATCTTCGACTAACCGTTTTCAACAAGCTTCTCTCTCTCCCTCCCTCTCCCCTTTTCTCTCCCCTCTCTCCCTCTCTCTTTCTCTTTCACTTTCTCTCTCTCATCTTCCTTCGTCGAGTGGAGGAGAATCGATCAATTCACCTTCAAATCACAATTATGCTTACATCATTCTCCTCAATCATGGATGCGCCATAGGATGAAAGTACATGGAGCAGGCCTGGCTTGCACTCTGCGGCAGCAATGTGAGCTGGCGTATTGCCAGCAGCGATCAGACGATGAGCGTCCTGGACAGATTTTCAGGGTGACTGTAGAATTATCTGGCATTTTTGAACTAGGGGGTCTCACGTGTTTCTAAGAAGGCATGTTGGTGACTTGTAAATGATTGAGAACAGTGCCGACTGTGACCACTTAGAGTGATTGAACAAAGAAAACTGTGGGAAAACACATTCATTGAAGTTATTAACAAAATTAATTTTGAGAGGAGCAATTTTTCTTTGACGGCTGGTGTGATTGTTTGTCTGACCTCAGTCCATCCAACTTGGACTTTTGACTTTGTTACGGTAGATATTACGGTGGAAACGCGACTTTTTTGTCTGACCGACCTGAACTTTCTGACTTCGCGTGTCAAAAGTTACAGTAGAGAACACGCAACAAGCCACACCATCAATTTCCTTTATGAAATACTGGTGTATAAACTTGTTCAAAGATTCCTAGAAAGAGAAAGTAAGATGGGAAACAACCTGGCCACCCCCTTTCAGCATCAAATCACGTGTCATGAGGTTTTCGAATACGCCCGATTTGATGGGCTATTCAAAACCCGCGACTTATGGTTCCGAGGCGGTTTTCCAGAGAGCGAAATTTTGAACAGCAACTGTGAACTAAATTATTGAGAGAGAAACAATTCGAAGAATGAGGAGGAAGAGCTTGATGGACGCGCCTTGAAATTCTCGACAGGATAGGCGTTCCATAAGTTTATGAAAGTGATTTTGAATAATAGTTTTATGACGACGAATTGTCACTGTCGAAAATGGGCCAGCTACAGTACTTTTAGCGTGGTGTGTCTCGCGACTGCGCTCGAAAAGGAATATTTTCGGCGGTCACGGTCGCATCGTGAGACCCCCTATTTTGAACACAAAACTTGAAATTGAAAAACATGTTTTTGACCATTTCTGGCTCCCGAGTGGAAAATCGAAAGAACAGTGTACCAGCTTCTTGATGGCGGCAGGCTTATCGATCGATTGTGCAAGAGCATGAAGCGGCAGGCAAGCCTCGATGCCAGAGAGTGGACGAGGAACAGCTAGGACGTCGGCGTACGGGAGAAGCTGAGGGGATTCTCTCTCTCTCTCACCCTCTCTCTCATTCTCTCCTTCTCTCCTTCTCTCCGTCTCTCTCTCTCTCTCTCTCTCTCTCTCTCTCTCACCTCCTCCGAGATAGCCTCTTTGCTCTGTGCAGTATCCTTCAGAGAACTTTCGACAGCGAAAACGACGGGCTTCTACTTGGAGGCGCACACTGGCGCCGAGCCACAAGCGGCGGCTTCAGCGAGCGAATTTATGCTCTGAAAACGAGCAAAATTTCTGGACCGAAAAGAATTCTCGCCAGGACAACCCACGACGCCCAGCTCAAAGCCCCAGTGCTATGACGCTATCTACATCTTCAATATCAAGGGGTGCTTGCTCTAGGGGTCTCGACACGAGAGAGCTACAGTAACCCACTCCAGGCACAATGAGGTGCTGCTGCGATCCGATATTAGCATCATAGAGACCATGGCCACTCTGCCAGAGGTGACGGGAGCGCTTTGGATTAGCGGGTCCTGGAAAAATAGATCATGATATCAATCGCGAGAATCCAAAGAAGTCATATTCCTAAAAACTTCGAGAGCATAAGCCATTGTTAGTCGCTCGTTAGCTTACCGAATCTAATCATTGATTTCAAATCTCGGCGTGGTGGAGCAATGTGCTCTGAATAAGGACTTTCCGAGAACGATCAAGACACTCTAACGAATCAATACCGTACCTGAATGCCACGTGGGAGCCTCTATGATCTTGCGCTTGCGTTCGCCACCGCTGACGAGAGCACTGATAACAGCACATAAAGCGCAGAGCAGGAAGAAGATGGCGAATACTGTAAGAGTGGGAGGATTACGGTAGGATCAGAGGATTACGGTGGCTGTTATGTCGAACATTGTAAGGGTGAGACGATTATGGTAGCTATCTCGGACTCAAACAGATGAATTACAATAAGATGTCTTAGTTAGGTACTGTAGAATGAAGATAAGGGCTGTTCGAAATGGTTAATTCTCACCAAGTTTTCTCTCTACTCCAACATCGGGGGTTCACTGTAGGTGGCAGAACGTCGGATGAGCCAGAAATGATTGTTGAGCTAATTGGGGCGTTCAGCTCCTAAAAAATGGAAAATAATATCAAACTCAGATACCGTAACACAATCGGGTCGAAGCCAGATACGTCCACCTGACACTTCTTCAAACACGTGCAGATCAACAAGTTTTTCGTCGTAACAACCTTTTGCTAGTTTTTGTTTTCAATAAGGCTCCGAACTGTTTAATCTAAATTTCATTTAAGGAAATTCAGTATATCACATTAGAAAATAATATTTTCCGACATATCTCACTTGTTTATCGTTTTCTCACTATCGGGACACTCTAGATAATTACTAACTATCAGCGAGCAAAGAAAAATTTGAGCATGACCAGAGGACAAACCTGGGAACTCACAACGCCGCCCGGCTCCTAGCTCGTCTGAATGACGTGAGCTGACCTGATATTGATTGTTTTATCATCGTTCTCAAATAAAAAAAGACTGCTTACTTGCGAGGCAGATCGGGAGAGCAAGAGGGGTACCTACCGTAGGGTACTGTAAGTGAGGGAAAGACTATATATCGTACAATGGATTTCGGTGAAGAGAAAGGAGAGAGTACTCAAGCTCTTCCAATTCTTCGGTCATCTTCTATGACACGTTATTTATTTATTCAATAAACAACAACTCAACAATGAAATAATGAAGGAGAGGGGGAGAGAGGGTGGGGGAGGGAATCTCCCGACCTCCTCGTTAGTTTCCAACAACAGCAGAAACGATGCTCACTCGCAGATGTAGCAGCAACTCGTAGAAGGCATAACATCCTGCCTGAGAAAATAACTTGCCAGTTTCCAGCGAAAACCAAATTATGAACATGTCTCTTTTGAGTAACATCTATTCCCGTGGAAACTAGTTGTGATCGGTGGTGCTGCTTTTAGCTCACAACAAACAGCTCTCACACTTGGAAAAATCTGTTAGCGGCAGCTATTCGAAACGGCCTGTTTCACATGTGGTTTCATGTCTCTGGAATTTTCGCACACTACACAAGTCGAATTTTTTTGAGAGGGCCTTTATAATAGAGAAGATCTCTCTCTCTCTCTCTCTCTCTCTCTCTCTCTCTCCGTTTCCATGGTTCACAGGGGTTTGACAGTTTACGGAGAAGTAGCTGCGTTACATACGGTGATGGGCAGGGCGGTGACTGGGTACGCACCCCTCCTACGTGTTCTCCACAATCTCGAAAAATGAAGAAACTTTTTTAGATTTTTGTGTCGAAAACAATTGGATCGCAATGGAAAACGCTCCTTTTATCTATAATCTCGCACTTCCCTTTCATAAAATTGGATCCTGAATTTCACCATTTTTCCGAGCACTTCCCTCCTACGTACTTTGTTCTGGAAATTCTAGTCACATACGCTGCCCATCACTGGCTGTAGTGCTAAACAGAGAGAGATGCTCTGTGAACGAGAATGCAAAAAGGCTAGAACATACTGTAGGTAATGCCGGGGCTCGGAGGAATGCCGAAAACGCCCGTATAGACAGAGTGCATGGGAGTAGAAGAATAGAGCAGAACGCGCTGTATGCCAGCAGCATCGAAAATTCCTGAGAAAAGCACTTGATTGTGAGAAGTGAAAGTTTCCATTTTCAGGGAACATTTCAAATTTGGAAAAGAAGCTTCAACCAAGTTTTTACTCGAAACGATAGATATGCATCCAAATCTACAACTTGTAAGAGTATGTTACAAGTCCTCATGACAACATAGACGAACTCACCAGCTCCGCACGAATCGAAAACTTTGTAAACTGCCATATAATAATTCTCCGCGGCGAGTCGCTTATACAGATTGGCATCATTGGTCACCTCTGCAAATTTATCAACTTTTACGATAACCCTCATCAAATTGTAACTTCAGGGAAAATCTTCACCCTCTGAGTATTTAGTAATATGAGGTGATTCAACTGGCGATTGTGGTTTGTTTTATTAGTTACAAGATGAGGCAAGAGTTCAGCATTTTACAGTTTTTATAGAGTTGTACTTTGGATTTACTTCTAGAATATTCGCGAGACATCTTGTACAATCGAAGTACAAAATGGAACATTCTAGAGTACTGAAATTAGGTACAAATAACGGCTTCCCCTCTCTTTCTCAATTTCCGAGTCCTCTCTTTCCCTCTCCCTCTTCCTCTCTTTCACTCTCAGTTTCTCAAATTCTGAAGCTCGAAAGTTTTTCATACAACTGGGTGCCTCTACACAAGCTCGAATATTCTGCTAAAGGCCCAGAGAAGCGCATCATAATCATATCTGGTATAATCATCTCCCCCTCCATCCTTAGCTACGGTACAATCTCTCTCTCTTTCCTTTCTCTCTCCCTCTCTTCTCTCTCCCTCTCTCTGTTCTCTCTCCCTCCCTCTGTTCTCTCTCCCTCTCTCTCACTCTCAGTTTCTCAAATTCTGAAGCTCGAAAGTTTTTCATACAACTGGGTGCCTCTACACAAGCTCGAATATTCTGCTAAAGCCTCCACAAAGGCCCAGAGAAGCGCATCATAATCATATCTGGTATAATCATCTCCCCCTCCATCCTTAGCTACGGTACAATCTCTCTCTCTCTTTCCTTTCTCTCTCCATCTCTCTCTTCTCTCTCCCTCTCTCTGTTCTCTCTCCCTCCCTCTGTTCTCTCTCCCTCTCTCTCACTCTCAGTTTCTCAAATTCTGAAGCTCGAAAGTTTTTCATACAACTGGGTGCCTCTACACAAGCTCGAATATTCTGCTAAAGCCTCCACAAAGGCCCAGAGAAGCGCATCATAATCATATCTGGTATAATCATCTCCCCCTCCATCCTTAGCTACGGTACAATCTCTCTCTCTTTTTCCTTTCTCTCTCCCTCTCCCTTCTCTCTCCCTCTCTCTGTTCTCTCTCCCTCCCTCTGTTCTCTCTCCCTCTCTCTCACTCTCAGTTTCTCAAATTCTGAAGCTCGAAAGTTTTTCATACAACTGGGTGCCTCTACACAAGCTCGAATATTCTGCTAAAGCCTCCACAAAGGCCCAGAGAAGCGCATCATAATCATATCTGGTATAATCATCTCCCCTCCATCCTTAGCTACGGTACAATCTCTCTCTCTTTTTCCTTTCTCTCTCCCTCTCCCTTCTCTCTCCCTCTCTCTGTTCTCTCTCCCTCCCTCTGTTCTCTCTCCCTCTCTCTCACTCTCAGTTTCTCAAATTCTGAAGCTCGAAAGTTTTTCATACAACTGGGTGCCTCTACACAAGCTCGAATATTCTGCTAAAGCCTCCACAAAGGCCCAGAGAAGCGCATCATAATCATATCTGGTATAATCATCTCCCCCTCCATCCTTAGCTACGGTACAATCTCTCTCTTCTCTCTTCTCTCTTTTTAGTTGATTGAATGAGATCAACTAGAATTTTAAATAGTTCTCACTGCAATCTTTGACCTCCTCGACTTACCGTATAGTGCACGCTCCTCTCTCTCTCGCATCATCGTCGGGTTGCCATTCTTGCAGCGCGATGAGCACCGAACGCAGCGAGGACGCTGGCGCTGCATATTGCTCCTGTGAAGATTACGGTATAGATTGGAGAGGACGCAATGATTATTTGCTCCAGTCTTCCCATTGAACTGCTACTACGCAAATTCAGAGGATGCAGAAAGTTAAGAAAATCCGTCTCTGTCTCTGCCTAACTGTTAGCTACCCGAAAAAACTAAAATAAAAAACAACGTGAAATTCATCGCAACTCCATCCGGCATGGTACCTACCCAGAAAATTTATTTGCGAAACAAGTAGCGACCCAAAATCACCGTTTGCCGGGTTCTCCATCTGTACAGACAACTAAATAGCATTTAAAAGCTGAAAAAGGGTGCGATCTACATGAGAAAAAAGTAGTTCCTCTGATGAGCACTGATAAACGGTTCCATCACCTCTGACACCCTGAATCAAGGCTCTGTTCGATGTGACATGATTTTCCCTCCGAATTTTCCCATGTGGTTTCATGTCCCGAGACGTTTCTCGCACTCTACAGGCCTATTTTCATTGGAGGGATCCCTTCTTGGGACAAATTTGAACTTCGGGCCGTTTTTTCAACGACAGATTTACTGTTTCAGATACGCTCTCCTTCTTGATTATGCAGATTATCCCTTTTTCACAGCCTTTGATCTCACTCATCGGATATACAAAGAGATGCGAAGGAAAAAGATTCACCTGGAACACTTCTAGCGAGAAGCACGTCGCAGCGTCCAGAACGAGCACTCTCTGAACAATTTATATTGAAGAGGGTAAAAAAACATTCATCTCTCTCTCCCTCTCCCTTCCTCTGAAGGACATCATTCTCCATGAGATAATATCTCGTCAGTGACATTGTTTTCAGTTCCTAGAAACAGCTCTTACATTTCTGGTATCAACTGTCACTACAAACGGCCTGCTCAAAAATCGAAAATTTCCAACATGAAACTGTTAGCTACACAAATATACCATCTTCCAGTTTTATCG
>CAVOJK010000321.1:0-18768 GCA_963695495.1 Hololepta plana | reverse complement strand
TCTGACTGCATTCTGTTCAAAATTTATATCGCTGCAGGTCAGGTCGGAAAAACGACTAGAAAAAATGAAACCTATACAAAAACGTCGATTCGGATCTAAACGTGTGGTGAGAAAGAGGCGGCTGTCGACTGGGAGAGAAACACTCGACAGTTCAGCAGGGTAATGTGCACTTTTGTAAAGAAATTTTTGCTTCTACTCGTTTTTCTGACCTGACCTGCAGAGATATAAAATGTTTAGAATAACTTGTCAGACGCGAAAAAACAGCGCTTTTCTATTGGAGGAATAAAATTAGCCCCCGAAAATATTCGAGTAGGTTCATCATCAGTTTGAAAATTAGAAAAGCCCTGGAAAGGATGAAGGATTTCGTTTGCATTTTCGTCATCAATTACAAAGTTGTAGACCGTCACCGATTGTATTAGAACCCGAAGTTCTGGAAAGATTGAACAATTGGGGGAAGTGCTGGACGCATAAAGATTTAGCTTCAGCTGGCTGTAACTCTCTTATAAAAATTCAGTAACACGTGGCACAGAGCTTTTCGGAGTCCTCAAGAGGTGGGGAAACTTTTTCGCATTCAAAGAAAAAAATCTATTTTTCTCATGTCCCGACCATTGCAAATCCTTACACGTTCTCACTCATATGAAATAACATGTGACACGACACAGCAATCGGAAGAGTGAACAGGACGCTGTTCAGACTAGCATAGCACGTTTTAGATCCTGAAACACTAATGACGAAACATTGGTAGGAAGCCGCAAAGTTTCCAAGTTCTAGTTTCTATTTGAGTGCTAAACGATCTAACCCAGCATTTAGTCTCCAAGTGGCATGCAGTGTACAACTTGTACTTTGTCGATAAGTTGATGACGTCTCTCATGAATGAGCTCGGCACTTCAACAACCTCAGCTCGAATGAACTTGTATTCAAGCAGATTGCCAACAACTACAAAATTTTCGATCACTAAAAAAACAAGCTTCACTAAAATTTCTCCGACAGCGCCGTATCGAAAACTCTCTATTCCAAGTTTCTTCTTTCGAATCGTGGCAATAAATACATACAGTTTTCTGGAAACGCTTCAATAACTAAAACCTTTGTTATTTCACAGACCGCTCGCACGTAACATGCTTACTAGAGTGCCGAAAACCGATACCGATAATCGGTTGCCAAAACTATACTGCACAATTTCAAACACAATTGAAAGAGCAACACGCTGTGTTTTTGACACACCACGTTGCAGATTCTGAAACATTGATAATAACATCATACACAGGTAACTGTCGAACCACGCTCGATAACTGTACCTGCAACTAGTGGTCAAGAATTAGTGACAATCGAGAATATAACCAGAAGAAGTCTTATTTATTTGGTGAGTTTCTGAAAAGTCTCAAATCGATGAATTTGAGACCCTGATACGTACACAAATAGCAATGCCTCGTCAACGTCTCTACAACTGTTAGAGAGCGATAAAGACAACCTGCCTCTCTCATCGAAGCACACTCCTAAATAAAGTCTAAATTTCCAGACTTATGACTCTTCCATGATCATCTGACGTTAGTAAAAACTTGTTTCTGCAGATCAGGGCATCAAACCGCTTTGCATACTTTTTCGAGCCTCGTTTAGGCTATATTGAACCAGGCGAAAAGATAACAATTGAAGTTGTGCGCTTGCCGAATAGGCATGTAATAGTTAGTTTTTCATACCTTTCACCCACGATCGGGGTGGCAAAAACCGATGATCGATAAGCAATTTTGTGACAATTATCTCGGCCTAAAATAGGTCCGAAGACTAATAATTAGTTTTCACTCTTGCTACAATCACTGCCTTTGTTTGCTCCAATTTTAGTTTTGAAACGCTCGTCGTCTGATTTTCACGGACCGATATATTGAGAAATCCGTAAAAACCAAAATCTGTACGTTGAAATTCTGACGATATACGGTAACGTACGGATTTCGGTCGCTACGCATCTCTGAACATATATGTTTTTGCTACGCAAATGAGAATCTTGGCAGGCGCGAGAAGAGTTGCGCATCGAAACGCGTACAAAGCCAGAAAAAGCGCCCGAGGATGCGGAGCAATTGTTGAGAGTGAGTTTATAGTTGTCCGAGAGCCGCTAGTCTGTCCGTAACTTAGTTGCTTGATTTTGTATTTTATTTCGGATTCCAAGTTAATTCTCAAAATTTACGTCTTGGAAATGCATTTAGAAGAGGTTATGCGAGATGATGTTGAGATAGCATCTTTTTTATGAAGTTGATAAAAAAATGAGTGGAAAATTTTTTTCACAGTCGCGCGACAGCAACGCTTGGCCAGAGCAGACGGGCCAGACAATCGTCGCAGTTTGCGTGATAACAGAGGAGTCAAAGTTGACACCTCTGCCAGGCGTCGAGTACGAAGCTAAGGTGAGCACTTGTGAAGTTTAGCGTTGGGTCGAAGGCGTGCGGTCGACGCGTCGCGGCCGGGTGCGCGAGCAGTTTAACAGTTTAACAGTTTTATTCGGAGATCAGAGTGTTTGCACTCGTCCAATCATACAATAATGCCACAAACAGTTATCAACACGAGCAACATAGCATTCCAAAAAAAACTACAGGGGCGAAGTCCAGAAAAAAACAAGAACTTAAAAAACAGAATAGAGAAAAATCATTTCAGGCCTACACCATTACGAAAACACATGACAAGAAATCTAAGCAAGAGCACTCGGGACATCAATCTAATACGAAAAGTATAGCCGATTGAGAATTGATTCAATATGTTGTTACTGAATTTGTGTGTACCATTCAAAAAATGCATTAGCTTGCCGAATTTTACTTGTTCAAGTTTCTCATTTTCTGATAAGTAACGTAGTCGAGAAGTTAAAAATAGTCAAGAATCAATTAGTTTCAGTTTCAAGATTACGTAGATAAAAAATTGTGGTTTGTTTGATAGGGAACGTATAAAACTTTTCGCTTATTCGTTTCCATAACGAGCAACTTTTTCAATTTCGAAATAGCGAGCCCAAAAGTGCTTTGTCTTGTTGCCGGAGAAGTTGTTCCAAGAAAATTTGCGTAGTTATTCGTAAAATAAATGTCGACGAAAATGTACAATATGTAACGTTTCATTGAAATCGTAATTTCACGGTGGAATATTGTTGTGCGTCGTTTCATTTAGCAGATTGGGCAAACTAAATGTTTTCGTTCAGCGCATTGACCAATTTATTTGCCCATTCTGCTGGATAGAACACATATCGAGGAGCTTGATGCACAACAAAGTTTAACTTTGAGTTTACGATTGATCAAATTTTGCTATAGATATAGATTTTTCCATTCATTGCTTTTCTGAAGTTCATAACCCGATGGCTGTGGTAACAAACCATGAAACTTTTCTATTGTGCAGCGGGTGTAATAGCGTTGTGGATTCTCAACTTCTCCAGCTATTCAGCCATCAGACGGATATTCCGACATTCCCATTTCGAAGTCTCACCGAACTTCCATTTGTTTTGCTCATTTCATGTGACCAGCTTCATTTTCCATTCTACGGAAATCACACAAATACAAATACAAAATAGCTTGAGAATGAGAATCTTAACTTTTTGAGTTGTCTACAGCTGAAGATATCAGTAATATGTATGTACTACATGTTACCATCACTGCTTGAGAATGAGAATCTAAAACTTGATGTTTCAGTGTTGGATATTATTAGAAAGCTCTTATCAATGGACTATGGACTGTTCATAAGAAATTCTGTCAAAACAGAGCCTATCTCACATTTTGGAGACATGAAATTGGAATTTACGGTGTAAAAATGCTATGAAAAGTTGTAGGTAGTTAGTGAAGTTAGTGAAGGGTTACGTGCATTAGTGAGCTCTGGGGGTAGATGAGGCTCTACTGCGAGAAGTTGCTGAAGAAGCGGATGGGTGGCGAGAGGAGGGTGCACTTTTTGCAGGTGTCTTGTTGCGCTGTAGTTGATTTCAAATTTTTTCTCACTATTCATTCTCTTCACTTTTTTGTTCCCTCAACCCAAAATTAAAAAAAAAACACCCAATTTTTCTTTCATTGAGCGCAGAGTGTCAAACATAGTATTACTGAACGAGATGAACAAAGTCCACTATTACACAAACAATCTCTTGAATAATCATGTTCAGCTCTCCAATTTCGAAATTGATAAGGAAGTCACGTTACTCACAGTAGAGTTTCGTCTAGATCCAGGTTCACCTCTCCGTACTCCGTGCTGTCTGTTGCTTGGCGGCTTGAACTGCGCCTGTAGTTTTTGTTTTTTTAGCAAGAACTGGCCATTGTAGAGTTCAGAAACGGCCGAGAGCCATGTTCTGAGAAACACGAAGAAATTTGAAAGAGTTTAGAGTTAGGTTTTATGTATCATTTTCTAGGTAGGCCAGCTTAAGAATGAGAACATAAAATGGACAGATATGACTGGGGTTTGAAAAATTTCAGATTTCATCTCTATTTGAATCCAGTTTCATTTATTTCTCAGCGAGAATATTATCAGTGTTTGAGAATCCAAAGGCTGGTGCGTCAGATACGCAGCGTCCTGTTCACTCGGTTTGTCGTCTTGAAACGACAATTCCATGTCATCCAAGCCGTCTGGCATTTCACTTGTCGTTTTATGTAACCTCCCGACATTTATTTATTTATTTATTTATTTTTTACCATCTTTTTACAAAGTAAATTACATTTACATGACCTCTAGGTTGGGCAAGAAGAGCACGCACCAGTCTGTCTATTCAAAAAGACAGACCATGTGAACAGGACGCTGCGTCTTGGCGCACCAGGATTCTCGAACACTATTACCGTAGTCTGCTGTGGCTTCTTCATCTGTTGCAGCTGTAATGGCGGCTGGGGCCGTCGGTGCTGTTGCGGTGCTGGCAAGGTTCGATTGATTAGACGCGTTGACGGAAGCGGCGGTGGCGCGACGCGTGGCGGCGGCAACGCGGTCCCAAGTGGAACGTGAGCAGGCCGAACCCTAGGCCGAGGCGCGTGTGTAGAAAGCTTGCTTGTTGCCTTGTGTCGCGATGGTGGTTGGTGAGTGGGGTAGTGGATTACCTGCGAAAGCATTCAGTTAGCTTCCGAGGAGCCATTTTCCAATATCGTTCTGGATCGATTGGTGATATTCACCTCATCGGAATCTTCTTCAGTTGCGGTACTCGCGAAGCAGAAGTATATGGCGACAGCAATGATTATAAGAGCAATCAATAGAACGACGACTGAAAAATGATCATACTGCACCCGGGAAAGAATCGAATCAGTTTTTCAGAATCTAGAACGTAGTGTGCCAGCCCATACAGCGTCCAGTTCACCTCACTCATAGCAGAGCGGCCAACTCCCACCTCCATTTTTTCAACAAAACCATTTTCCGGTAACAATAAGATTACAAAAACGTGGTATAGTCGGGGGCTGAGAGAAAATGCGAGGTACTGTAAAGACTTCCACTGCTCAGACTTTGCTTCTCCGGGTTCTCTTTTTTCTTTCCTTGTTCTCACACCCGACCGCGACGCGTGCTCACCGCGACGCTTTGACCCAGCTCCATCTTTCCTCTCAGCCCCCGACTATAGATCACAATCCGACCTCCACATGCAATGTAGATAATGTAGTTTGCAGCGAGCCTCTGAACCTGAAAACTAAATCGTTAAAGGGTGGTGCATGGCCACTGTAGTTTTGCATTCAAAAGCGACGTATGCAAAACTTCATCCAGGCGAACACCACAATTTTTTTCTCTCATTCTCTCCCAGTGACAACTTCTTTCTTTTCCTGTAGAGGTTCCTTCTGTTGTCGAATAGAGGATTATCCTAACAGCTGCTTCCACCTGTCAAGAGTGAGGGGGTGCCCGATCCTTTAATCATAATTCACATGCCCCAAAGAACGCATCTGAAAAGCATCAAATGGTTCAAAGCGTTGCGTTGTTTTTCATTATCCGTGGGCCAAAAATTTTTCTGAAAACTTGTAATTAAGACACATACTTATCAGCTAACCTTTGTAGACTCTTCTTTATAGTCATCATGGTGATTGCCAGTCTGAGAGAATTTAGTGAACTGATTTCTTCAAAAAAGTTCAAGGTTTCAGTTCATAGCTAGCTCATAGTCAGGCAAAAGAACGCTGGCATCTCGTAGCTTGCAGTTCGCTAAGCCCTAGAGAGCCTGCGATACGGCTTCGAGCATTAACTTGCCAGCACGGCAGGTCAGAGCGCTAGCACGTTTGCCCTCGTTTGAATCTGTGTGGGACCAGTGTACGACCACGTCGGACCAGTGTAGGACCACTGGTCCCACATAGATTACGAGGCGGATATACCGTATCACTCTAGGAGGAGCGTCGATACTACTCGATAAGAAGTTAATAATGATGTGCAAGCGCATTTTTGGCGGAAAAACTGAACGAGGACAAATCCTCCGTATTTCATTAGCGCTCTTTCAATATTTTGAATTGCTGTGTGAAAGCGCTTGACCAGGACCGAATGTACCCAGAAATATCTAATTTTTCTCTGTTCGGCCGATTCAGCCGATAAATTTCACTAATTGAACATGGATGGAAAATGTGTTGTGAAATTTTCGAATTCTGGAATATGTGTTCAAATGCAAAACGAAGACCCCGACCAGTGATGTTCCAGTACAAAAAAAATGGAAGTGTGGCTAAAAATTCACTGAGTGATGGGATGAGCTGGGATGATGTGGAGAATGTTGAGCGGCTGGATGATGAGGAGCAATTTTTTCTGCAAAAAACTTTACTCCGATTTACCTCACCCGTGGAACACAGTGTACAGTAATAGACACTCATTCATGGGACATGAGAACTTCCACATTCGAAACTCCAGAATCGTCTGTGAAATCTTTGAGAGATATTATTCAATGTGATTCAATATGATTCAATGTCCGTGGTAGCCGTAATTCGAAGGTTTTCACGGTGATCAAAGGTGTGGTTCAAGGATCTTTTCCGGAGATAGAGCAGAGTTGGGTGAACCATTTGTGGGCTGTCAACATCTAGAAGAGGAGAAGGAGAGGAGGCTACAGAAAAGACCCAAACTCTTCCAAACCTCCTGAAAACACGTACAGTAACTAAATCGCGCAGTGTGAAACGATTGATGATAATCTTTTTCCACAAAAGATCCACGAACCTTTATCAGGTTTTCCGGAAAAACGCTCGTTGAGTCGCTCTAAAATTGAATTGCGTTTTTTGCGCAAAATTGTGATCTTCTTTCCAGAACCGTACTGAACAGAAACGTTGGATTGAGAGCCACCAATCTGCTCTTCAAAAATGAACCAACAACTTCGAGAGAAAGCTATGGGAGATATTTCAGTTGCTTCACCTGTTACAGTGGACGTACGGACGATTGCCACAGTAGTTACAATGTTCACGGTAGTCGTCCATTGCACAGTCGTAGAAAATACAGCTCGTTTAGAAGTTTCAGCCCTTTCGGTTGTTTCCACTTCTTGCGTTGATGTTTCCGTTTCAGTCGTTGAAGGGTCAAAGGCTGTCTGGAACATTTTTCACAAATCAAAACAGTCTCGAGCTCAGTCTCGGGCTTTGAGGTCAACTGTGGGCCTCTAGTGAACTGAATTTTTCATAAACAAGTTTTTGAAGTTTCATAACTTTCTCAGAATTGTATTTTGAAAAAAAAAACTCACGGTAGAAGTGTCAGCCGTCTCTTTAGTTGTGCCCATTGTCGTACTTGGAGGAGACGTTAGAAGCTGAATCACTTTCACGATTTGTGTGACTCACAGTTCAAGTCGTAAGTTCGAGTTTTTCTGCTCCTGGACTACAGAAAAGCGGTTGTAGGTGCAGTCCCTTGCTGCTTTTCCAACCAACAAATTTTGTTTTTCATTTTGCAAGTCAAATTTTGACTATCAGACTGTCGAACTTGTTGAAGGATCCCGTGTGAAGAAAATCAAGTATGGCTATAGAGCTCTCCTGGCCCGTCACAACGATATGCTTACTTTCCTCGTACGATAACTCTTCAATTCATGGTAACGGAACAACTACGTTGAGTACTGTAGAGAGCGCAAAAGTGAAGCAACCGTGATTCGAGAGGTTTTTCTGTTGCCATTAATCGGAGAATTATCGTACGAGAAAGGTAAGCATATCTTTGTGACGGGCCAGGAGAGCTCTATCGTCTGAGGTATTCTGTGTTCCTCTCAGACGCTATACAACCGAAATCACGCTTGGGCCCATGCTCAGTTTGGGTATATGGTAGAACCTAGAAATTATTTGGATAGCAGAACTTGCTCAGAACGTCTATCCAGATGATAGGACCCACATTTGATTTTCTCCACGCGGGATCCTTCAACTGTGGGCCCCTAGTGAGCTGAAGTTCTCATAAACAAGTTTTTCAAAGTTTTACAACTCTCTCAGAATTGTATTTCGAAAAGACTCACGGTTGAAGTGTCAGCCATCTCTATAGTTGTGCCCACTGTCGTACTTGGAGGAGTAGTTAGAAGCTGAATGGATTTCACGATTTGTGTGACTCACAGTTCGAGTCGTAAGTTCGAGTTTTTTTGCTCCTGGACTACAGAAAAGGCGCAGTCCCTTGCTGCTTTTCCAACCAACAAATTTTGTTTTCCATTTTGCAAGTCATAGTCAAAATAGACTATCAGACTTTTGATTTTGTTAAACTGACCCACTTCCTGTCGCAAATATCGAAAATGAGTTCCCTCGTGAAATTTACCTGAGTTTTGCAAGTTCGGTCATTTTATGATTTTTTTCTTGATTAGTTTGTATTCTGCTCACCAGGTCATGGAAAATACAGTGGAACGTACTAGTTTTTAACAGTGAGTTCGACATCTGGTGAATAAACCAGCTGCTTTTTTCGTTTCGTTTGGACTATTGAATTTTTTAGCCAAAACTGACGTCACAATCTTCTCCTCCGAAGCACATGAGTGTGTACTCAAGGTCTGTGCATTGTGCATATAAATCTGAGACTGAATTGAGGATTTTCAACTGTTCAAATAAGGTACAATCTGACTTGAAACTGTTCCAGCTTCACTTCTTTCATCTAAAAATGAGAAAAGGCGCCCCTCCAACCGATTGCAGTACAAGATGAAAGAAATACACTGGGAATTTAATCATTTTGAGCACCCTTGTGCATGGGTCTCTAGATTTTGAGAGAAGATGAATTCGACCTAAAAACTTGAAAACTTACTATTGTAGCCTTTTATTCTCGCTTTTTTCTTTGAGGAGAATGAAGCTGTATGAACAACTTGTGACCACTCTGTAAAATGATCGTGTTGTATAATCGACCAAAAACTGTAGCTCAGAAAAAGACCACTCGAGAGAAGACCGCAGACCGTTTCAAGTATCATTCAAAGAGTATCGACCAGTGTATAACTACCTTGTCGTTTACGACTTCTGCACCCTGACATTGGCTTACTGCACCCCGACAAATGGCACCTCATGTTATGTGGCTTTCATCCCAGAAAACATAACATGGTGGAATAGCGCAGTGCCTACATTCGCTGTATATTACTCACACGTCGATGGTTCGAATCCCACTACCGCCCAAACTCTTTTGTAACTTACTGTACCCCGACGGACGACCTGAGTAGTTATACACTGGTATCGACAATGTTGATTCGACATCACTCACTCTCTGTTGGCTTTCCTCGATAGACATTCAACATGCACACTTCCCCTGTTTCGGGGCCAATACGATTATAGTCTAGACCAATGAGGAGTTGGTGTCCAGAACATCTGATAATTTGGCATGTGATCGGATGAGCACATCGAAATTTTTTTAGCTGTTTTGAGAGCTCTTCACATATAAGTGAAGTCTCTGAGAAGACTGGAAACCTAGAGAACGCGTACTCCTAAATCTTTTCAAGACTCTAACATCATTTGCGAACCATTCTAACAGAACAAAGGGCACAAGAATGGCTCAAACACCATGTTCTCGTACGAATCATATGACCACCTGCCGATAATTTCCATATCTTGTGCTTTTCTCACTGTGGAGGCTGTCATACCAGAATCGTGAAATATAGGAAACAATCGAATAAAATCATCTTATCACAACAAAATATAATGTTCCGAAAAAATGATTGTTAAAAACCGAAATGATTGATTGTGTTTCAAGCGCATGATTCGAGCGGTCCCAATTTTCAGAGAAGGTAGAGAAGGGTATTATTGAGGTTTTTTTCCCTTTTCGCTACGCTCCCGCATCTGTCGATAAACAGCGAGAAACTTTTACATGCTTTTGTTCATAAAGTAGTGCAACACAATGAGAAAAGTTTTGCGCTGTTTATCCGTAGATGCGATGAGAGCGTAGCGAAAAGGGCAAAATTCTCAATAATAAATAAACATGGGCGGAGCTTGTGTGTGCTACTCATGATTACATGAAAACAACCTTCTTGTTTTGTAGTTATTATAAGCTGCTGCTTCATGCGCCGGCTTTTCCTGTATAAGATAATATGTATAAAACGATTTCTGATATACAACATTAAAGATTGTGCAACCCGAACCGTTTTTCTACTTGAGAGTAATTTCGCATATCCTATTGTGTAGATCACATCCAACTCTCTATCCCGAAATCTATCCCGAAATTTTAATCAAATTTGGTGATAGTTGGTTTTGAATGCCACTGGGCTCGTTGCACAAAAACTGAAAAGAGACAGAGGAAGGAGAGGGCCACGTGGAGGACTTGTGGCGTGGGTTGTGTGCGCGATGTGAGAATTAGCAAAATAATGGTTGTTGCGCACCACGAATTTACTACGACTCGGGTCAGAAAATCTTTAAATAGAACTTTCAAAAAAATTCATGACTCCGGATACTCAGTTCTCAGAAACTCCATGTTGACATGAATTTCAAAAAGAACATCTAGGTTCTTCCCATTCTCAATTTTTCCCCATTCTCTCAGAAACACATTTTCCACAAACGGAACAATTTTGTTTGATAGTTGGATTCAATTTGATGGTCTTTTTGGAGCACTTTTGTGTTAATTGCTGTACACCATACGAGCTATTGGTGTTTCAGAATCTAAAACGTGGTGCGTCAAATACGCAGCGTCGTGTTCGCTCGGTCTGTCTTACTGAAAAGACAGATTGGGATGTGGTCTTTTCACACGACCTAGAGATCATGTCAAGAAGTAATATGAGTGAGAACGTGTAAGGAATGTCAAAATTGGAGCCACCCGGGACATGGGAAAAATGGATTTTCTTCTCAGAAAGGGAAAAAGTTTCCTCTCTCTGTGAGGACTCTGAAAAGCTCTCTGCCGCGTTTTGCAGATTTTTTATAAGGGAGTTACAGCCAGCTGAAGCTCCAACTTGAATTACGACCAGCGCTCCACCGAATGGTTCAATCTTTTCAAAATTTCGGATTCGTATACAATCGGTGACGGTCTACAACTTTGCAATTGATCCCGAATATAAAAACGAACGCCTTCATCATTAAAACGGCTTTTCAAGTTTTCAAACTGACCATAAACCCACTGGAGTATTTTCGGGGGCTAATTTTATTTCTCCAAAAGAAAGGCGCTGTTCTTCCACTTCTGACTGCATTCTGTTCAAAATTTATATCGCTGCAGGTCAGGTCGGAAAAACGACTAGAAAAAATGAAACCTATACAAAAACGTCGATTCGGATCTAAACGTGTGGTGAGAAAGAGGCGGCTGTCGACTGGGAGAGAAACACTCGACAGTTCAGCAGGGTAATGTGCACTTTTGTAAAGAAATTTTTGCTTCTACTCGTTTTTCTGACCTGACCTGCAGAGATATAAAATGTTTAGAATAACTTGTCAGACGCGAAAAAACAGCGCTTTTCTATTGGAGGAATAAAATTAGCCCCCGAAAATATTCGAGTAGGTTCATCATCAGTTTGAAAATTAGAAAAGCCCTGGAAAGGATGAAGGATTTCGTTTGCATTTTCGTCATCAATTACAAAGTTGTAGACCGTCACCGATTGTATTAGAACCCGAAGTTCTGGAAAGATTGAACAATTGGGGGAAGTGCTGGACGCATAAAGATTTAGCTTCAGCTGGCTGTAACTCTCTTATAAAAATTCAGTAACACGTGGCACAGAGCTTTTCGGAGTCCTCAAGAGGTGGGGAAACTTTTTCGCATTCAAAGAAAAAAATCTATTTTTCTCATGTCCCGACCATTGCAAATCCTTACACGTTCTCACTCATATGAAATAACATGTGACACGACACAGCAATCGGAAGAGTGAACAGGACGCTGTTCAGACTAGCATAGCACGTTTTAGATCCTGAAACACTAATGACGAAACATTGGTAGGAAGCCGCAAAGTTTCCAAGTTCTAGTTTCTATTTGAGTGCTAAACGATCTAACCCAGCATTTAGTCTCCAAGTGGCATGCAGTGTACAACTTGTACTTTGTCGATAAGTTGATGACGTCTCTCATGAATGAGCTCGGCACTTCAACAACCTCAGCTCGAATGAACTTGTATTCAAGCAGATTGCCAACAACTACAAAATTTTCGATCACTAAAAAAACAAGCTTCACTAAAATTTC
Organism: Hololepta plana; assembly: GCA_963695495.1. NCBI lineage: Eukaryota > Metazoa > Arthropoda > Insecta > Coleoptera > Histeridae > Hololepta > Hololepta plana. Next base: position 6,339 of record CAVOJK010000321.1, on the reverse strand, counting down.
TCCGACAGCGCCGTATCGAAAACTCTCTATTCCAAGTTTCTTCTTTCGAATCGTGGCAATAAATACATACAGTTTTCTGGAAACGCTTCAATAACTAAAACCTTTGTTATTTCACAGACCGCTCGCACGTAACATGCTTACTAGAGTGCCGAAAACCGATACCGATAATCGGTTGCCAAAACTATACTGCACAATTTCAAACACAATTGAAAGAGCAACACGCTGTGTTTTTGACACACCACGTTGCAGATTCTGAAACATTGATAATAACATCATACACAGGTAACTGTCGAACCACGCTCGATAACTGTACCTGCAACTAGTGGTCAAGAATTAGTGACAATCGAGAATATAACCAGAAGAAGTCTTATTTATTTGGTGAGTTTCTGAAAAGTCTCAAATCGATGAATTTGAGACCCTGATACGTACACAAATAGCAATGCCTCGTCAACGTCTCTACAACTGTTAGAGAGCGATAAAGACAACCTGCCTCTCTCATCGAAGCACACTCCTAAATAAAGTCTAAATTTCCAGACTTATGACTCTTCCATGATCATCTGACGTTAGTAAAAACTTGTTTCTGCAGATCAGGGCATCAAACCGCTTTGCATACTTTTTCGAGCCTCGTTTAGGCTATATTGAACCAGGCGAAAAGATAACAATTGAAGTTGTGCGCTTGCCGAATAGGCATGTAATAGTTAGTTTTTCATACCTTTCACCCACGATCGGGGTGGCAAAAACCGATGATCGATAAGCAATTTTGTGACAATTATCTCGGCCTAAAATAGGTCCGAAGACTAATAATTAGTTTTCACTCTTGCTACAATCACTGCCTTTGTTTGCTCCAATTTTAGTTTTGAAACGCTCGTCGTCTGATTTTCACGGACCGATATATTGAGAAATCCGTAAAAACCAAAATCTGTACGTTGAAATTCTGACGATATACGGTAACGTACGGATTTCGGTCGCTACGCATCTCTGAACATATATGTTTTTGCTACGCAAATGAGAATCTTGGCAGGCGCGAGAAGAGTTGCGCATCGAAACGCGTACAAAGCCAGAAAAAGCGCCCGAGGATGCGGAGCAATTGTTGAGAGTGAGTTTATAGTTGTCCGAGAGCCGCTAGTCTGTCCGTAACTTAGTTGCTTGATTTTGTATTTTATTTCGGATTCCAAGTTAATTCTCAAAATTTACGTCTTGGAAATGCATTTAGAAGAGGTTATGCGAGATGATGTTGAGATAGCATCTTTTTTATGAAGTTGATAAAAAAATGAGTGGAAAATTTTTTTCACAGTCGCGCGACAGCAACGCTTGGCCAGAGCAGACGGGCCAGACAATCGTCGCAGTTTGCGTGATAACAGAGGAGTCAAAGTTGACACCTCTGCCAGGCGTCGAGTACGAAGCTAAGGTGAGCACTTGTGAAGTTTAGCGTTGGGTCGAAGGCGTGCGGTCGACGCGTCGCGGCCGGGTGCGCGAGCAGTTTAACAGTTTAACAGTTTTATTCGGAGATCAGAGTGTTTGCACTCGTCCAATCATACAATAATGCCACAAACAGTTATCAACACGAGCAACATAGCATTCCAAAAAAAACTACAGGGGCGAAGTCCAGAAAAAAACAAGAACTTAAAAAACAGAATAGAGAAAAATCATTTCAGGCCTACACCATTACGAAAACACATGACAAGAAATCTAAGCAAGAGCACTCGGGACATCAATCTAATACGAAAAGTATAGCCGATTGAGAATTGATTCAATATGTTGTTACTGAATTTGTGTGTACCATTCAAAAAATGCATTAGCTTGCCGAATTTTACTTGTTCAAGTTTCTCATTTTCTGATAAGTAACGTAGTCGAGAAGTTAAAAATAGTCAAGAATCAATTAGTTTCAGTTTCAAGATTACGTAGATAAAAAATTGTGGTTTGTTTGATAGGGAACGTATAAAACTTTTCGCTTATTCGTTTCCATAACGAGCAACTTTTTCAATTTCGAAATAGCGAGCCCAAAAGTGCTTTGTCTTGTTGCCGGAGAAGTTGTTCCAAGAAAATTTGCGTAGTTATTCGTAAAATAAATGTCGACGAAAATGTACAATATGTAACGTTTCATTGAAATCGTAATTTCACGGTGGAATATTGTTGTGCGTCGTTTCATTTAGCAGATTGGGCAAACTAAATGTTTTCGTTCAGCGCATTGACCAATTTATTTGCCCATTCTGCTGGATAGAACACATATCGAGGAGCTTGATGCACAACAAAGTTTAACTTTGAGTTTACGATTGATCAAATTTTGCTATAGATATAGATTTTTCCATTCATTGCTTTTCTGAAGTTCATAACCCGATGGCTGTGGTAACAAACCATGAAACTTTTCTATTGTGCAGCGGGTGTAATAGCGTTGTGGATTCTCAACTTCTCCAGCTATTCAGCCATCAGACGGATATTCCGACATTCCCATTTCGAAGTCTCACCGAACTTCCATTTGTTTTGCTCATTTCATGTGACCAGCTTCATTTTCCATTCTACGGAAATCACACAAATACAAATACAAAATAGCTTGAGAATGAGAATCTTAACTTTTTGAGTTGTCTACAGCTGAAGATATCAGTAATATGTATGTACTACATGTTACCATCACTGCTTGAGAATGAGAATCTAAAACTTGATGTTTCAGTGTTGGATATTATTAGAAAGCTCTTATCAATGGACTATGGACTGTTCATAAGAAATTCTGTCAAAACAGAGCCTATCTCACATTTTGGAGACATGAAATTGGAATTTACGGTGTAAAAATGCTATGAAAAGTTGTAGGTAGTTAGTGAAGTTAGTGAAGGGTTACGTGCATTAGTGAGCTCTGGGGGTAGATGAGGCTCTACTGCGAGAAGTTGCTGAAGAAGCGGATGGGTGGCGAGAGGAGGGTGCACTTTTTGCAGGTGTCTTGTTGCGCTGTAGTTGATTTCAAATTTTTTCTCACTATTCATTCTCTTCACTTTTTTGTTCCCTCAACCCAAAATTAAAAAAAAAACACCCAATTTTTCTTTCATTGAGCGCAGAGTGTCAAACATAGTATTACTGAACGAGATGAACAAAGTCCACTATTACACAAACAATCTCTTGAATAATCATGTTCAGCTCTCCAATTTCGAAATTGATAAGGAAGTCACGTTACTCACAGTAGAGTTTCGTCTAGATCCAGGTTCACCTCTCCGTACTCCGTGCTGTCTGTTGCTTGGCGGCTTGAACTGCGCCTGTAGTTTTTGTTTTTTTAGCAAGAACTGGCCATTGTAGAGTTCAGAAACGGCCGAGAGCCATGTTCTGAGAAACACGAAGAAATTTGAAAGAGTTTAGAGTTAGGTTTTATGTATCATTTTCTAGGTAGGCCAGCTTAAGAATGAGAACATAAAATGGACAGATATGACTGGGGTTTGAAAAATTTCAGATTTCATCTCTATTTGAATCCAGTTTCATTTATTTCTCAGCGAGAATATTATCAGTGTTTGAGAATCCAAAGGCTGGTGCGTCAGATACGCAGCGTCCTGTTCACTCGGTTTGTCGTCTTGAAACGACAATTCCATGTCATCCAAGCCGTCTGGCATTTCACTTGTCGTTTTATGTAACCTCCCGACATTTATTTATTTATTTATTTATTTTTTACCATCTTTTTACAAAGTAAATTACATTTACATGACCTCTAGGTTGGGCAAGAAGAGCACGCACCAGTCTGTCTATTCAAAAAGACAGACCATGTGAACAGGACGCTGCGTCTTGGCGCACCAGGATTCTCGAACACTATTACCGTAGTCTGCTGTGGCTTCTTCATCTGTTGCAGCTGTAATGGCGGCTGGGGCCGTCGGTGCTGTTGCGGTGCTGGCAAGGTTCGATTGATTAGACGCGTTGACGGAAGCGGCGGTGGCGCGACGCGTGGCGGCGGCAACGCGGTCCCAAGTGGAACGTGAGCAGGCCGAACCCTAGGCCGAGGCGCGTGTGTAGAAAGCTTGCTTGTTGCCTTGTGTCGCGATGGTGGTTGGTGAGTGGGGTAGTGGATTACCTGCGAAAGCATTCAGTTAGCTTCCGAGGAGCCATTTTCCAATATCGTTCTGGATCGATTGGTGATATTCACCTCATCGGAATCTTCTTCAGTTGCGGTACTCGCGAAGCAGAAGTATATGGCGACAGCAATGATTATAAGAGCAATCAATAGAACGACGACTGAAAAATGATCATACTGCACCCGGGAAAGAATCGAATCAGTTTTTCAGAATCTAGAACGTAGTGTGCCAGCCCATACAGCGTCCAGTTCACCTCACTCATAGCAGAGCGGCCAACTCCCACCTCCATTTTTTCAACAAAACCATTTTCCGGTAACAATAAGATTACAAAAACGTGGTATAGTCGGGGGCTGAGAGAAAATGCGAGGTACTGTAAAGACTTCCACTGCTCAGACTTTGCTTCTCCGGGTTCTCTTTTTTCTTTCCTTGTTCTCACACCCGACCGCGACGCGTGCTCACCGCGACGCTTTGACCCAGCTCCATCTTTCCTCTCAGCCCCCGACTATAGATCACAATCCGACCTCCACATGCAATGTAGATAATGTAGTTTGCAGCGAGCCTCTGAACCTGAAAACTAAATCGTTAAAGGGTGGTGCATGGCCACTGTAGTTTTGCATTCAAAAGCGACGTATGCAAAACTTCATCCAGGCGAACACCACAATTTTTTTCTCTCATTCTCTCCCAGTGACAACTTCTTTCTTTTCCTGTAGAGGTTCCTTCTGTTGTCGAATAGAGGATTATCCTAACAGCTGCTTCCACCTGTCAAGAGTGAGGGGGTGCCCGATCCTTTAATCATAATTCACATGCCCCAAAGAACGCATCTGAAAAGCATCAAATGGTTCAAAGCGTTGCGTTGTTTTTCATTATCCGTGGGCCAAAAATTTTTCTGAAAACTTGTAATTAAGACACATACTTATCAGCTAACCTTTGTAGACTCTTCTTTATAGTCATCATGGTGATTGCCAGTCTGAGAGAATTTAGTGAACTGATTTCTTCAAAAAAGTTCAAGGTTTCAGTTCATAGCTAGCTCATAGTCAGGCAAAAGAACGCTGGCATCTCGTAGCTTGCAGTTCGCTAAGCCCTAGAGAGCCTGCGATACGGCTTCGAGCATTAACTTGCCAGCACGGCAGGTCAGAGCGCTAGCACGTTTGCCCTCGTTTGAATCTGTGTGGGACCAGTGTACGACCACGTCGGACCAGTGTAGGACCACTGGTCCCACATAGATTACGAGGCGGATATACCGTATCACTCTAGGAGGAGCGTCGATACTACTCGATAAGAAGTTAATAATGATGTGCAAGCGCATTTTTGGCGGAAAAACTGAACGAGGACAAATCCTCCGTATTTCATTAGCGCTCTTTCAATATTTTGAATTGCTGTGTGAAAGCGCTTGACCAGGACCGAATGTACCCAGAAATATCTAATTTTTCTCTGTTCGGCCGATTCAGCCGATAAATTTCACTAATTGAACATGGATGGAAAATGTGTTGTGAAATTTTCGAATTCTGGAATATGTGTTCAAATGCAAAACGAAGACCCCGACCAGTGATGTTCCAGTACAAAAAAAATGGAAGTGTGGCTAAAAATTCACTGAGTGATGGGATGAGCTGGGATGATGTGGAGAATGTTGAGCGGCTGGATGATGAGGAGCAATTTTTTCTGCAAAAAACTTTACTCCGATTTACCTCACCCGTGGAACACAGTGTACAGTAATAGACACTCATTCATGGGACATGAGAACTTCCACATTCGAAACTCCAGAATCGTCTGTGAAATCTTTGAGAGATATTATTCAATGTGATTCAATATGATTCAATGTCCGTGGTAGCCGTAATTCGAAGGTTTTCACGGTGATCAAAGGTGTGGTTCAAGGATCTTTTCCGGAGATAGAGCAGAGTTGGGTGAACCATTTGTGGGCTGTCAACATCTAGAAGAGGAGAAGGAGAGGAGGCTACAGAAAAGACCCAAACTCTTCCAAACCTCCTGAAAACACGTACAGTAACTAAATCGCGCAGTGTGAAACGATTGATGATAATCTTTTTCCACAAAAGATCCACGAACCTTTATCAGGTTTTCCGGAAAAACGCTCGTTGAGTCGCTCTAAAATTGAATTGCGTTTTTTGCGCAAAATTGTGATCTTCTTTCCAGAACCGTACTGAACAGAAACGTTGGATTGAGAGCCACCAATCTGCTCTTCAAAAATGAACCAACAACTTCGAGAGAAAGCTATGGGAGATATTTCAGTTGCTTCACCTGTTACAGTGGACGTACGGACGATTGCCACAGTAGTTACAAT
>CAVOJK010000320.1:0-30497 GCA_963695495.1 Hololepta plana | reverse complement strand
GTTTCCGTATGGTTTGCTTTGAACAAGCGAGGCATAAGCGATGCGAGAGAGAGAAAGAGAGAAAGAGAGAGAGAGAGAGAGAGAGAGAGAGATGAGAGAGAGAGAGAGAGAGAGAGAGAGATCATAATGCGTAGAGAATAAGCAGTGGGCTGGCGAGTCTCATTGTTATGGATGAACAATGAACAGCATTGATATAGTACAATGTCACACGGAAATTCATTGCTTTGTTCATTTATTCACGCTTGAGAGACTCCATTCATTGCGATTATATTGCGGTCTTGTGTTGCAGCTTGATGCTCAATACATTAACGACACACAAATGCATATTAACATGGCACGAGACCGAGCGAGAGAGAATGATTTTGTTGGCAGAGAGATTTAGGGGGAGAGCATGACACTAACAGAGACGCGCGTGAGTGGTAGCAACAGCAACGCGCCATCCATTATTCTGTCTTGACTCGCGCTTGCCACCTCTTCCGGAAACTCATCAGCTTACAGCTGAAAATGGCCTTGTCAAGTTCAGAGATTATCGAAAAAACAGCAGATTCTATCTCAGTATCACTTCCTCGTTCCTCGGAAAGATTGAAAACGAGAATGTACTGTGCTTTGATTTTCTTGTTTGTCTTCTATCATTCGAACGATGTATGGGCAATGATCTTTTTACTGTCAAGCCTGGAGTCACGGAAACCACGTTTTGTAGCGTGCCTAGTCCGTGTTCCATTCATGAATACACGCATATGAATGGTTCTCAATCCGCCACGAACCACAGAGAAAGAGAGAGACACAGTCATGTGACCCACCAGCCATGATCAACCTACACTGAACGTTCGTCTTTGGTTGTGTTTGTGCACTTTTGCGAATATACAAAAAATGTGTGTGTACCTTTATGTTTGCTCGCTTCAATCTGCGGCTGTTTTATCTGCGAGCACAATTTTTTAGGCCTTCGCTCGCCGATTGAAAGTGAAGCCGATATCACATCGTCACTCCTCCTCTAAGTCACCAGGATTGTCTAGTTGTGGTCATAAGCCCTCAGCCGGAAACGGAGCAAAAACTCAGCTGATAACGTAAAGGCTCCTGAAACTCACACATGACGAGTTGACTTGAGTTGAACTCTGTGGACGCAATGTCGAGAGTTCATTAGGCTTGCGTAGCGTGGGAGAGAGAGCGAGACACACACCAATTGTCTGGAGAAGTGAAATTCTTCACAATGTATGAGAGAGATTTGTTAGAGAGTCGCTACTGGAAAGGTTATGGAGTTTGAATGAATCGGGAGAAAATCAGTGATTTTCCAGGTGCATCGAGCTCTGCTGATCTGGCGGGAGGTGACGGAGGGGGCGGCTCGTCCTCATCAGGTAACTGAGGGGCTGAAACTTCAAGTCTGCTTGTCAGACAACTGTCCCGATCAAAATGCTTGTATATACCGTACACCATCGGAAATTGGGATAGCGGAGTTCGATCATCACGGCTTCACATCTCTAATTCAAAACCTGATCTGACTAAATTATCTTGAACCTATATGAGAGTTGTCCAGGTAATCAATTGAGTTGTCTAGGCTAGGAAAGAGATCACAAATCATCATTCTCTTTCTTGCTTTCTCTCATCTCTCTTAAGCTCGCCTTTCTTTTCTCTATCATTCGTTCACGCTTTTTGCTCTACCGTGTCAGACGAGTTGATTACGTCAGGGGCGTCATCAAGTCTTCAAAGATTCTCTCTCTCTCTTCCATTCTCTTGCATTTTCCTTCTTCACCACACTTTTTTTCAGTTTCCCGCCCTCTCCTTTTTGTTCGTACTTCTCGTCTTGTCTCGTCTTTCGCCCTGCTGTTGCAGATGAACGAGAGAGAAAGAGAGAGAAATGAGATAATTCAGAGAAGCAGAGATAATTGAGAGAAGAGAGATGATGGAAAAGAGAGAGAGAAGAGAGAGAGAGAGAGAGAGAGAGAGAGAGAGAGAGAGAGAGAGAGAGAGAGAGAGATACGGCGAGAGCAAGACGGGCTGGACTTGAATTTCCTTGCACCCTTTGGCACGTGCTATGCGACAGGCGAACTCTACTTTCTCCCCTTGAAATTTGCTCTCTTCTCTCCTTTTCTAGTTTTTTCACCATCTCTCTCCGCCTTTTTTTCTGCAATATGACCTGGTCCCCTTTCCTCTCTTTCTCTTCCTCGCAACAAAACTTCCGCTCGTGTTTGTTGCTCATTGAAGTGGCCCGCGCGCTGCGAACCACGATGTGGAGCTGTCTCTCTCTCTCTCTCTCTCTCTCTCTCTCTCTCTCTCTCTCTCTCTCTCTCTCTCTCTCTCTCTCTCTTTCGTCCACTCTCTACTCTATCTCATCCCTCTCGCTCACATTCTCTCTTTTCTCATACACTCTCTCATCGTATGACATGGGACCTTCGCAACGATGACTTCTTTCAACTCTGCTCTAGCTCCATCTGTTGTTAGACTCATTTCACAAAACTGCGGCGAATGTGGTTCATGGTGTCTAAAAATACGCTCTTCTGCTTGATCGCACACTCTGGCCATACGGTGAACTGCGCCAGGTCTATAAATAGGCTTTGTGTCTCCATACGGCCATGCACATTGCCATGACGTGTTCATAGCTAGGATAGTTAGTATCGCTCTCTTTCGTCCTCCCTCTCTCTTTGTATCTCTTTTTTTCCTTTTTTTATGAATCATAATCATTTCATCGATTTTCGTTCCTCATTTCTCAGCTAGCTCCGTCAAAAGAAGAGTCACCTCTCTCTGGGTGTTCATTCGCACTAGGGTGGCGAAAACCGATAACCGATAATCGGTTTTTGACCGATGATCGGCTCACTCATGTTGCTAGGAAAACAGACTGGAGGTTTTTACTTTATCTACGGTCACTGTAGCGGCAAGAGCAGTTTTTGTTTGCCTTACTTCCCATTTGAACGCTGGTCGCCTAATTTCCAGGAACCGAAAACCGATTATCGGTATCGGTTTTCGCCACCCTAATTCGCACCGAACCGATCCGGAAATGCATTCTCTCTGAAACACTTATCGTAATGGGTTATCAGGTCATCGAAAAAAGTCCTATGATGGTTTTTTGCGCATCCGTTTCAATCAGAATCTGTACGTTGGGATTTCGATGGTTTACGGTAGAAAGTGACGTGCGCAGAGTCGAGCCGACACAGATTCCTATGTACCGTTGATCTCGAATGATAAGTCTTGTTCATTCAGGCGCGTCCGTTTCTTCTGGCTCTTCCGCTGCCCCGCAGTGATCGGCCGCCGGCGCTCGTTCCTCTGCCACTCGCCAACGAGCGCACGCCAGCAGGAATACCCGTAGTCCTCTCGGACGGCTCCTCTGACTGTGGCTCCGCTTCATCTGCTTCTTCTTCTTCAGTCTCACAAGTGAGTTTTTATATACGATACTTTTTCATTATTATTATTATAATTGTTATTATTATACTCATAAAAACTTGTCACTTTTCTAATTCGATGAGTCGTGATCAAAGAGAAGAGCAGGAGTTTCTGATTGCATTTAAGGCGGATAGAGAGCCCATTTACTCACTGAGTGACACTCAGTAAACAGTCCTCTTGTTTGTATTGTTCATCGCGTTGAATATTCTTCCCAGTAGACTGGAAGCTCGTTTGGTTTTGAATGATTCACCAGAAAATATTTCCATAATGAGACAACAATTCGATGTATCGCAGGCAGTGAGTCTCCTGCCGCTTTCGCTTGGCGGTGGTGCTCAGCTCGTTCTTCTGCAGCCGCATCCTCAGCTGCCAGCGCAGCCTCTGCCACAGGCTCAAGCTCAGTTCCAGGCTCAGCAGCCCTCAAGGCCAGGGCTTGATTGCTGCTCCAACGCCAATTCGTCCAGTGCCTCTCATGATGCCCTGGCAGTAGTGACTTTAGGTAACTCTCATCATTTTTCACCAGTTCAACGACTTCTCTTGTGTAAAAGCCACCACAATTAAAACCACACGCGATGACGGAGTTTTCGAATTTAGAGTATTATTTCCTACACAGATACAGCCTCTGAAATGCATCACATGATCACTGCTGTAGCTATTCGATTCAATCGTCTCTACTGCTTGAAACGCTCTTTGCAGTCACCTCATTCTTCCGCCATCGCTGATCTCCTGATTCGAATGCGCTCGCAGCTATGCTCCAGCAGCAACAGCAGGCGCCAGCAGCCGAGCGCCATCCAGCAGTCGAATGCCGCCGGTGAGTACTATCTATTTATTTATTCAACCAACTGGAGAAATATCCGTCAGACAGTATCAAAGTTGATTACAATGAAATGTAGTTGTGGTTTACGGTCGCCGTTGACTATCGAAATCTACGGTATTCTACATGAGAATCATGATTGAAAAACCCTTACTTTTTTTAGTTTTTAAATGTTCTATTGGCTCACTGTATGATTGAACTTTTTGCAGCCTCGGCTCTGGTCAATCTCAACTTTTTGACGCAAGCGTCTGCGCTCACAATGCCATCGACATCGAATGCGATGAGCGGCATGCCGCACTCAGTCGCTGCCTCTTTCCAGCAGGCTCAGATTCGTCGACTCTCACATCGACATCGAACGCTTCGATAGGCCAGGCGCCAGGACAGATCAATTTTCCTGCTGCTCTGCTGGATCCCACCCTGCTCGCTCTTGCGCGCAACAGTGGCCTATCACTCAATGCGCTGCTTGGCGTGACTGCTGCTGCGACGAGTGCGCCGCGTCCCTCATCGAGTGCTGCCTCTTCCACCACTGGAGGATCCGTCTCTCCGGCGGATCGCTGCCTGTTGGTGGACCTTCTGGAATGCCACTGCCCCCTACCGCACCATGATCTTTCCTGCTATGCAACAACAACAGCAGCAACAAAACCAGCCATCAGCGCAACCAACTATGCTGTCATCTCTGACGCCAGAGCAGCAATCTCTGCTAGCTCAGCTCAATGCCGCTGCATCAGTTCAACAGATGCAACAGCAAATCCAGCAACAGCAACAACTCCAACAGCAGCAACAACAGAGCAGCAGCTCTTCTTCGAATCAGCCGCCGCATCCATCACGCTTCCCGCACCCTTCGGCATTCCCAAGCGCCTCCTGGCGGCCTTCCAGCGCCAATGGCACGAAAAGATTCGGCGCACTCGAGTGAGTAAAGTTCATGGACTTGAGAAAGAGAGGAAAAAAGATGCGTTTCGTATCCACGTGCTATCACAAAAATTGTTGCGGCCTTGTTGCTGAGCGAGAGAGCATGATTTGTAGCGAAAAGATAACAAGAAATACAAAACAAAGTTAACACCATCATCGTAGTCTGAAGAGTCTGTTCCGGTGGAAAAATGTTATGGACGGCATTTGCTCAGGCTCCCACCATCATCAACATATCCCAGCTCAGCCTCGCTTCGATCTTGGCGCGAGTCACCATGATGTACGTTTCACCGTTTATTTTTTTCACTAATAGTCCGACATACTGCTCATCGAGTTCCTTCAGTAAGAACATAAGAGCAAGACGATATTTCAGCAAATCATGAACACTCTCTTCGCCTCATTCAATGCTGTCCAGAACAAGATGGCCAGCTCTGCAAACTCTGGTTCTGCATCAACTTCTGGTGAGTTCTCATCGTCCTTCGATTCGTCGCACTCGTATCGTAGATTCTGGAAGTAGTCTCACCGTAGACAAAACCCCCGCTTCTCATTCGGTCACCTGCTTTGAATATTGCATATTTTGGCGAAACGCGCTCTATAGCTCTAAACTTACGGTAGTTTGAGATGACCTTTCTTCATTTCGATCATTCTCCGTACAGGGAGGGCCAAATTCTGTTCGCGGTGCAGGCATCAGCTCGCACTCTGCCGCATCGCTGCCCAATACCGCCTCGATCGCATCCGGCAGCACTTCTGGCCCAGTCTCAGCGCCCCAAGGCAGTGCCTCGCAGTCGCATGCTGGGTGCCGGATCAACCAGCGGACGCTCCGGAGCGCCAGGAGAAGATTTGATATCGCCACTCAAGTCGCCAGAGCGCTCGCCGAAAGTTGCGGCGCTGCAGCAGAGCTCACGCAAGCGCGGCACGCGCAAGTCCACCAGGTTAGACTTTCTCACAGCAAATAAGAGGAAGAGAGAGTGAAGAACATTTCCGGAAACTACTATTTTCAGAAACGCTATGTACGACACACAGAGCTATCATAACATTTGTCTTTCAAATCTTAAATGTTACGAGAAAGTTTCCCAGCAGACGCTAATCAAGTTCCATCCACGTCTGCAGCCCATCATCGTCTGCGAGGCCACCAGCGGACTGCGCAGCCTCAGCAGAAGGTAAGGTCTCTGAATCATTCTCAGCGTGAAACATTCTCGAAATAATACGTAGATCATGATAATCAGACATCCAGAGATGTAGGGGACATAAAAGATCATTTATCGATCGATAGTTCAAATTCTGATTGATCGCTGTTTCAGGAGCCTGCTGGTGCAGTTGTCGATGACGACGATGACATTCAAGTTGTCCAGCAGAACATCACGAGACGCTATCGCGATCACTCACGCAACATCATCTACAATGTAAGCCCATGTTCCCAGTTGCGTAAAGTATTCTGATCAGGGAATGACCGGAACTCAAAATGAGATTATTCAATGAGACCTAGGGGACCAACTTGAAGCTCTCGGCGAGATATGGATATCCCTGTCTCAAAAAAAGGCAAACCGGGTCTGGGCGCCAAGAAATGGCGCCGAGAAAAACGACGTAAAAATGGGTTTCTCGGTTTTTTATCGATTTTTTCGGAGTTTGTTTGCCATCAAATGGAAAAGTATAACTCTTATGTTTCCGGTGAGGAATACCTCTTATTTGATACAAGCGCACTATGACGCCGCTACGCGGCGCCATAGCGCGCCGCGCTTGGGACAGCATTTTCTTTCTCATTGCATGTGTTTTACAAAGTCATTACCTATGTTATCCTCTTCTCTCTTGTTTCTCACTTTCTCTTTTTCTCCCCATCTTCATTCTCCACAATGGAGACTCCCTCATTCTTTCCCATCCCTCTCTCCCCCTCTCTCCCTCCTTCTCTCCTTTTCGCTCTCTCTCTCTCTCTCTCTCTCTCTCTCTCTCTCTCTCCTAGAACTTCCAGCACTTTCTATAAGCTTTCAGAAGCTTCCCCCGAACTTTCTGGATGCTTACCGAACTTTCTAGAAGCTTCCTGAACTTTTTAGAAGCTTCCCGAACGTTCTGGATGCTTACCGAACTTTCCTCGAAGCTTCCCGAACTTTCTAGGAGCTTCCCGAACTTTCTCAAAGCTTCTCGAACTTTCTCGAAGCTTCCCGAACTTTCTAGAAGCTTCCCGAACTTTTTAGAAGCTTCCGAACATTCTGGAAGCTTCCCGAACTTTGTAGAAGCTTACCGATTTTTCTTGAAGCTTCCCGAACTTTATAGTAGCTTCCCGACCTTTCTGTATGCTTAGCGAACTTTCTCGAAGCTTCCCGGAGTTTTTAGAAGCTTATCGAACTTTCTCGAAGCTTCCCGAACTTTCTCGAAGTTTCCCGAACTTTCTCGAAGCTCCCGAACTTTCTGTATGCTTAGCGAACTTTCTACGAAGCTTCCCGGAGTTTTTAGAAGCTTATCGAACTTTCTCGAAGCTTACCGAACTTTCTCGAAGCTTTCCGAACTTATAGAAGCTTCCCGAACTTTCTGATGCTTACCGAACTCTCTCGGAGCTTCCCGAACTTTTTAGGAGCTTCCCGAACTTTCTGGATGCTTACCGAACTTTTTCGAAGCTTCCCGAACTTTCTCGAAGCTTCCCGAACTTTTTAGAAGCTTCCCAAACTTTCTGGATGCTTACCGAACTTTCTCGAAGCTTCCGAACTTTCTCGAAGCTTCCCGAACTTTCTCGAAGCTTCCCGAACTTTTTAGAAGCTTCCCGAACTCTCTCTCTCAAGTTGTCATTGGTTGGCACATCGTGAGCTCCGCCCTTCTCACACCTCTTTCTCTCACGCGCTCTCTACGTCGTGCACTACTCTTCTTCTTCACTCTCGTCTTCTGCGCTCTCTTGCGTCGCAACGCTCTCTCCTCTTCGCGCGTGCCTCTACTTGCATCTCGAATATTCTAGAAGGCGTGGGTCGGGGCTATAAAAGAGCGAACTGCGGCTGACCAATACATTCTCTCTCTCTCTCTCTCTCTCTCTCCTCTCGTCTCTCTCTCTCTCTCTCTCTCTCTCTCTCTCCTCTCTCTCTCTCTCTTTTCTCTCTCTTTCTCTCTCTCTTTCATCTCTCTCTTTCTCTCTCTTTCTCTCTCTCATTTCACTGCTCTCTTGATTTTCCGGGTCCGCTCCAGTCACTATTCCGCTGCTCAGCGCCTGGCGCCGGAGGGCGCTGGCGCAAAACCGATACTGCAGAAGTGTGCGCATGCCCTGGGGGCATCTATCAGCACCTATCACTTATCAGTGGAATGCCTGGGGGAGTCTCCACTCATAGTGGCTGGAGCGTTACACACACACACACACAAACAGCTCCTTTATATATAGTATGGATACTGGACACCGGAAATCCCGAAAATGCTGTTTTTGAGCTCTTTTCTTGGCGCCATAACTCGGCGCCTAGACTCCGTTTGCACTTTTTGAAAACAGGGATCTTCATATCTCGCCGAGAGCTTCAAGTTGATATAGGTCTCATTGAATAATCTCATTTTGAGTTCCGGTCGTTCCCTGGTGAGGAGATCATTCATGATTCTGCGTTAACACAGAACTCTCGAACGGCATGATAATGGGTTGGTGAAAAAAGGGAAAGAAAACACAGTGGAGATACAACTCGAATGTATAGAGTCAGTATTCTCTTTTTTTCAGCAAATCTCGCTGCAAGAATCATCAAAAGGCTCTCCTCGCTCGCGGCAAGATGGTCAATAAGCACCAGGCTATGGTGCTCAGACTCAGAGTTCGTTTCACCAATCTTTTGTTGTCAAATTCATAATCTAACTGACAATTTCTTTGTGCCTGACATTTGTCGGCCTAAAATGACTCTTCACGGATATTCAAAAGGGTACATTTTACAAACACGTGATGAATTCTAAGAGACAGAACATAAAAAAAGGTAATCCATTCTCCAATTCTCAGTACATGGCCGAGCACGTCATCCGAGCTCTCAATGAGTTTGGGCTGGGCTGTCGTCGACAATTTCCTCGGCGCTGAGCACTGCAAAGTTCACTGCTAAGTGAGTGGAAGTTCTGGCTACAGTGATCAAACACATGTTTGCTGCTCACCACATCTGTTGGTGACTAATTTTCATACCCTCACAAGAGATAGACGAGAGCGGAGAACATTTGGGTAGAGGAGGAATCGAGAGGAACTCCTTTTGAGCAAAGCCTTTGTGAATCATATTCCTCTGCAGAGAGATGGAGCGCTTGTACGAAGAAGGTCTCTTCACTGCTGGTCAGCTGATGGAAGGCAGACAGACTCGTGGCGATACTGATGTCAAGCAGATTCGCAGTGACTTCGTAAGTCCATACATTCTATTTGCTCTGTTTCTCTTCTTCTGGAAATTCCCTTTTTCTATCGAATCTCGGAAATCATAGCTTCGCGAGGAACGAAAATCTCCGAAAAAAATTTAAGTATCCCCAGTTCTTGAACACATGACGATGTGACCAGAGGAGATCAATTCGAACATGAAGCTTTTTCAGATCTACTGGTACGATAGCTCGGATCCGCGCGCAGAAGATTGCTGCTACAGTACGCCTGCTTATCTCCATGATCGACTCACTCGTTCTCCACTTTGAAATCGCATCGAAGGACACAAGATTGGCGGACGCAGTAGGGTCAGTTCAGTTTCCCACTGTAGTTCATCAAAATCTTGGTCGGGAGGTGTTCCTTAATTTGAATTTCGATGTAATCTGATATGATCTGGGGAGCACACTGTTGTGGAGGACAAACTCTGAAAACGAACTAACTGAAAAACTATCAAATTATCGAATCCAGTGCAATGCTGGCAATCTATCCTGGCAACTCTACTCGCTACATCAAGCACGTCGATAATCCTAATCGGTAAGTGGCACTAGTTTTGGCGATATTCTAGTCTCGTTGGTTCTATGCCGGCCAGAGAGGTGTTGGGCCAGAAGAATCGAAAGTCATAATATTTACAGCGATGGCCGCATCATCACCTGTATCTACTACTGCAATCCTGATTGGGATCTTGAGAAGGTACGCGGGTTGTTTTTGAGTTTTACATTTGAGCCTAGCAATGTTTCCCAGTTTCTATTGCTTCTATACATCAGTGTACCAGAATGCAGGACTGGTTTAGAATTTATTACTGCAGCTTCTATAAGATAAAAATGTTTCAGCACGGTGGTGCTCTACGCCTGTATCCCGAAACGTGCGCTACTCGATGGATGTCGATCCACAGGTGAGCACAGCTCTTCAGTTATTTTTGAGCTCTGATCGCTGATGATATCTCAATTCTTCATTTCCTCGTTTTGAGATCCGATCAATGAACTGTGAAATTTCAGGCTGATCGCCTCGTCTTCTTCTGGTCAGATCGTCGCAATCCTCATGAAGTTATGCCTGTACACAGACATCGGTCAGCAAGTTCTCTGACATATTTTCGAAAACTGAATGCGTATGGAATAGGCACTACCATTGATGAGGGCAGGGGGGTGACTGGGTACGCACCCTCCTCCTTCGTATTCTCACCATCGGGAAAAATGAAAATTTTTTTTAGGTTTTAGAGTCGAAATTAACTGGATCTTCATGAAAAACGCTCATTTTATCTATAATCTCGCACTTCCCTTCCATAATTCATCATAGCACTACTGGGGTCCTGCATTCATGATTTTCCGCGCACCCCCCCCCCTCACTCGTTTTTTTTTTCTGGAAATTCGAGTCACATACGCTGCCCATCACTGGGCACTACGATACACTTTTCCCTACCCGGAGAATCTTTCGTTCCAGTTTTGCAGTAACGATCTGGTACATGGACAAGGAGAAGCGCGAGAAGGCGCTCTCGCAAAAGGAGCGTGATGATGCAGCCAAGAACTCTGCACACACTGCTGCTACTATTCGAGTGAGTTTTTCAGGCAGCCCTGTTCCAAGCTCGAGAATGATGGTTGTTCAGTTTGTCCATAATTTCACTGCAACTGCTCAGTTTTCCAATTCAACGTTTTCACGAATGTCTGGAAAACTGAAACGTTCAATTCCGTGGCGATTTCGAGTATCAAGCAATGTTTTTCAAAAAATGAGAGAGAGAGAAAGTTGTGTTTTAGCCCGTCATCAAGTCCGAGCCGATCGATATTGATGATTGTGATGAGGCGCTGCTCGCTGCCGGCCGCAGTGCTGAAGCGACGCAGATGTCGACGCATCGCCTGCGCGAGCTCGATCCAGCCGACATTCCGGGCCCTTCGACACAGCGCCCAGGCCATCAGTCAGTCCTATTGCTGGCCACTCTTCAGCGCCGACGATGGGACTACGTCAGGATATGGGTAAGTTTTTCTATGTGGGTATCGTTGTCACTTGTTCGAGTAGCTGATGCGATGTGCGATCGTTGGTTAGATATTCGGATGGAAAGCGAGAGGAAACCTCCATGAGGCTTCCGTTTAACAAAGCTCACGTTGGAAAAAGCTACATACTTGGTATTCGATGTTTCTATCAGTCCTTGTAGACGAGATTAGTGTAGCGGTTGAGAATGATATTCATCATTCTTTCAGAATGTGTCAAATTGATGAAAATTTAATCGGTAGAAAATTATTTAACTTTGTGAGTGTTTAGTTGAAGAGAGATAATTCATCGTTGCAGGCCGCCACGCAGCGGGTCACGCTCCGGCTGGCTATATTGCCGGCGGCTCAGCTATGCCGAGCACTTTGTCTTCTGGCATCGCTTATCAGCGCCACTTCGGCCCTGGCGCTACGAGCGGCACTGTTCTGCCGTCAGCATCCGCGACAGCGCCCCAAAGCCTCGCATCGGCGATGCCAGCGCCGCCAACGAGTGCAGCTATGGTCGCCTCGAGATCAGCACCCGTTATTCAGGTGCGCTTTTGGAATTTTCCGAACTCATTCAAGGCTTCCTTCGTTCGAATTATCTTACTTTCTACTTTTCATTCATTTGTTGTCGATTTTCGTGAGAGTAGACATTTGGATAAATTCACTTTTCCAGTCAGCGTTCTCTGTCAATCGCTCATCGAATGCTGCAATCGAATCGGATGATGATCTCGATGACGATGACCTGCAGATTCCACGAGATATCAGCATCGGCGACTCTGACTATCAAATCTAATCAAGAATAGTCGAATCTTCTTCAGTATCGCTCATTTTTCTCATAAGTATAACGATTTTACCTAATAAACACATACCAAAATAATTATACGCAAAGTAGTCTAATCGCCCAATCCGGTTTCACATACACACACATTACGGAAAATTTCTGACATGACTAAGTTTCAGTTTACTTCACAGTGTACATTTCTACGTTTTGACTAGTTCGACATTTTCACGATTCTCTGGAGCCATGTATTGTGAGACAGTTATTGTCTCTGCCTTCTAACAGAGTTTCAGCACAAAACACTTACGAGATTCGCTTCACGACACACAAAAAGCCGCCTTCCAAAACTCGAACATTTGCCATACATGAGATCGCGCCTTGCTCTTTTCCACTACAATTGCCTTAGAAATGTATTTATTTCGTGAGTGAACAAAGTCCCCTATCTCTGCTCTTTTTTGTGATAATCGCTCGGATGTACCATCAGATCACGTGATAATATACACGAATAGTTGGGAACCTGAAGTTATCAATTTCTGGACCGAGTGAGGTGTGTTTTTTGGTGTAAGAGACTCGGAGTCTCGCAGATTCTACTCTGTCCAGAAATGAGTGACCTCTCAAAATTTGACATTCTTGGCCAGTTTAACGTCCTACTCACTTATATCGACTCGCTTCGAATTTCGAGTGTCTTGATTGAATAATTCAATATCGACTTTATCAAGTACCACATGGCATAACTTATTGATTACGATTTTTTGTGAGCAAAAAAGTGTCTTTTCGCATATACTTTCAGTCTTAGTTCCCCTGGAAAAGCTCACCAATCAAACCACTCCACCCAGTTTCACAATTTTGAATCCAACCGCTCACTAATTTAGTTGCCAAGTTTCCAATTTCTCTTACGAAGTTTGAATTTCGCATCTTTTATCCGTTTTACCAAGTCAGTTTTCATCGTAAACATCACTGCGTGTATTTCTCTACTGTATCGACAGTCATTCTCTGTGAATTGTTCAAAGTAACAGATTGAATCGTATCGATAAAGTACTTTTGTTTTATTTTGAGCCAGAGAAAGTAGTGTTCAAATACGCAATCGTGATAAGGATTTGTCTTCATATCTGTGAGAGTTTTTCATTTCCATGAGAATATGTAAGAATATCCCACCGTTCAACAACCCATTCCACATGATGAATGCACTATGGTGAACGTTCATGTGAAAAATATGAAATTAATCAGTCCAGTATAATTTCACAGTATTGAATGAAAGTCGAATTAGTCGGGTGTCAATTTGTAGTGAAGGAACAATTCTCTATCATTTTTAACGTGAGAGGACGAATAGAAAGCGATATATGTATCGTCAAAGCCCAGAACAATGATAATTGTTCGGAAACTTTCCGAAATGTTCCGAAAACTTTGCTACAATGATGTTTTCTTGGCTCATGGTACAGTCACATTGCTGAAACTTCAACGAACCATACTCACAACCATCCCGAAAAATCTGGTGATTGGGACTTGTTCATAAAATCAATAACAATGGAGTACGGTAGCCCGGAAAAGTGTTCCGCGGAATGGAAATTGAACCTCTATTCCAACAAGTCGTTGTACTCTCTCGCTTACTCTCGTCGTCTACATGAGCAATTTCCTCATTCAGCATACTCTTCTCTCTCTCGTCCATCGAGAAATTCCATTCAACGGACAAATGTTCCGGGTGACCGTACGCGTTCATTCTTGATTGTAGATGAAAACTTTATGTTGGAAAATGTTAGGAATGATACTGATAATCGTTCCTGAAAAGTTCAAAACATTTACTTCCATCATTATCGGGAAAATAGCATTGTAGCAAAGTTTTCGGAACATTTAGGAAAATTTCCGAAAAATGATCAATGTTCTGGGCAGCTGACGATATGTTTCTCTTGCAGACACAAAGCGGGAGTGCGATGGGCACTTCGCCCCCTTTCCCACTGCTGGCGCCATGCGCAAGGCGCCAGGGCTGGCGCCAGAAGAGCTCATGAAGTTAGTTATCTTTTCGGAGGTTTTACTGTTGTTCAATTTCTTCACACCAAAAATTTCCGTTGGAAATTCTGGAGACATTGAGTGCAATCTTTTGGTGGGAAGACAAACCATCAGGAAGATTAAACGTGTTTCGTATCAGCAAGTATTTGTGAAAACCACTCCTTGCTTGCTATGCTTGCTCGAAACACTCGAGCCAAAAAGGCTGTTTTTGGAGAGTACTAAAAACGTGAACTATAAGTATCTAGTCTAGTCCAGTTTCCGAAACATAGCGTTTGTTGGATTATCAAATTTTTCATGAAGTTTCTCTCCTTCACAATGAAAGGATGAAAACAGGGGTGCTCGCCGATGGGGCCCTAAACAGAACAAGAAGGGATCTTACCTCTCTTTTTCGAGTTATGAAACGTCTTTCGAGTTATGAAACGTAGTTACATTTTGTTAAGAGAACATTTCCTATGTGGAGCGTACATTGTAAACGGAACACTTTAATGGAGTACCAAATCTCTGTTAAAGAAGGACTCAGAGCTCCATTATGTGGAACATTCTTCTGGGGTGGTTCCACATAGCTCTTAGTCAAGATCAGAATCGAGAAAACTATTTTCCCGAGCAAAATTCAATGAAATTTTTACAAAAACACGTGTGCTCTTGTACACGTAATGTCCCATCAGAACGGGTGGCGACAAGCCGTTTGCCTGAAAATGCACGACAGGCTATACGCAGTCAGTGGGGCTGATGATAGGGTAGGGCGGGGGTGAGAGAGTGCGTGCGAGAGGTCAACCCCCCTAAAACAGCACACTCGGCACACGCGCGAGGGGAGATTGTAGAAGAAGCTAGCGAAGATCCTCCTGCTTTGAGAATCTCCTTGAGAATCCCAGATGGTATCCAGCTCTCAGAACTTCTTTGAAAACCATCTCTTAGATATAGATGATATACCAAAATTATATAACTAATTAAAATATCGCGACAATCTTGCTATGTCTAGGCTGCACGGAGAATTTCGTCGCAGATTGGCGGTCATCCGTCAAGATGACCGCCAGTCTCCACTGCCTGAATTCGATAGTGGGATTAGCGGCCATTATGATGGTGCAGTGCCTGGAGCAAGCACATGGCAAATTGCCAATGGCCTGCTGACACAAGAGGGCTTTGGAGTGCGCCCCGAGGCGGACAAATTTGGTTGGCATACCCTTTCTCACCGTTTCCTGGCTTCTAATAAATATGAAATGTCTGCAAAACGCATTCACATTTTCATAGACAAAAAATGCAAATATTATTACCAGAAGTTGAAGGCATTCCGGAGTCTAATTTGGTCCGTAAAGAATCTCTCCTTCAGTTGCTAGGTATTGGCTAGCTCGAGCAAAGAGGGCGATTGATGGTGCCCAAGCAGAACAATAATGGTTGGCTCACCTTTCTTTTTTTCCTGTCATTCAATAATCGACTAGGAAATGTACTTACGAGTACTGTAAGAATTGGGACCAGAAGTTTTACGAGCTCGGCCTTCCCTAGGCCATACGCAGTCAGTGGGGCTGATGAGAGGGTAGGGCGGGGGTGAGAGATTGTGTGCGAGTGGTCAACACACAAGAACATCACACTCCTCTCACGCACGCGCGAGGGGGGATTGTAGAAGAAGCTAGCGAAGATCCTCCTGCCTTGAGAATCTCCTTGAGAATCCCGGATGGGATCCAGCTCTCAGGACTTCTTTGAAAACCATCTCTTCATACATGGGCACGGTCGTTCCAGGAACGTCACCACCCCTTTTTTGCTGAAATTTCGCTTGTCACCACCCCTTTCGGTATCAATGAAAGATACAAAAACAAAACACGGCATCGACAACGCAGAAAGAAAGAAGAGAAAAAAGACGGAATCAATCGATATCAATGAAAGAAGCAAGAGAGGTGCAGAGTTGAAGAGACTGACTTACCGTATCATTATCTGTTCAATGTCATAACCGAATTGGGTCAGATTCTCAAGCGTTGCTTCGTTTCGTAGGATTTTCACCTATTTTATTTTATTTTTCATATCAAGCGCCATCATTCCTCGCCATTTTTCTCTCGAAATAGCATCTCCAACACACCAATCAGTGTGCGAAGTTTCATGGCGATTGGGCCACTCTCCGCCGAGTATAGGTGGTGCCTTACTATCGTCGTTCCAGGAACGACGAACCTTGACAGGACCTTATAATTGCTTTTCGTTTGTTTCTGGGATCTGGTACCAAGTTAAATCGATTGGGCATGTTGAGAAGGCTAAAGTTGCAAAAAATCGCACCTTTTGGTTGATTTTCCGCATTTCTATATCCCGGAGAATCGACAAAAAGGGCAAAAACGAGGGTTTTCGGCTTGTCACCACCCCATAATCGTATGAAAAACAGCAAACTGACAATTCTGACAATGTTCAACAGAGACAGCGTTCTTTTGAAAGTGGGGAAACGTTGGTATGATGTCATTACCCCCCGCTTGTGCCTGGATAGCCTACGACCGAGAGCCGTGAGACCAATTGCGGTCCACTTGAGACAGCGCAACGGCCGATCATTTTTTGATCTTTTATTGAATTCATGTTCAAAAGTTGGCAGAGGTGATGAAAAACGTGCGAGACTTTGAATGAAAGTTTAAATATGACCCAAAATAGACTAAAGACAGACTATTGCAAAATTCAAAAAGTTACAAACGTGAAAACACGAAAACGCACTTTTTGATTACTGTAACTCACTTTTTCAAACTTTGTCACCACCTCTTTTTTGACCCCTTGTCACCACCCTGTTTTCAAAACCTGGAACGACACCTGCCCATCTATGCATCTCTTAGATATAGATGATATATCCAAGATTATATAACTAATTAAAATATCGCGACAATCATGTCTATGCACGATGTGTAGCCTATGTCTAGGCTACACATCGTGCATGGCGGATGATTCCGTCGCAGATTGGCGGTCATCCGTCAGTATGACCGCCAATCTTCACAACCTGATTTTGATATCAAGAGGAGCGGCCATTATGGCGCAGTGCCTGAAGCGAGCACATGGAAAATCGCCAATGGCTTTGGAGTGTGCCCCGAGGCGAACAAAAACTGGTTGGCATACCATTTCTCACCGTTTCCTGGCTTCTACTACATATGAAATATCTCGAAAACGCATTCACATTTTCGAAGACAAAAAGTGCAAATATTATTACCAAAAATCGAAAGCACTCCGGAGTACCATTTTGTCTGTAAATAACCTCTTCTCCAGATCATAGCTGATAGAGTGCTCGAGCGAAGAGGGCGGTCGATGGTGCCCAGGCAGAACAATAATGGTTGGCTAACCTTTTATTTTTTCCTGTCTTTTATTGATCGAAAGACAAAAAGTCTGGGAATTGTAGTAGCTTCATGTTGAAAAATCGAGAGACTAAGGAGAAAGTGTTTTTCTGTGTAGGTCATACTATCGAAAACCAGAAGCGTTCTGGGTACCAAATCTCTATGAAAAGCCGCTCTTTCAGATTGTCGGCGATGGAAAAATGAAGCCATGAGGTTTGGAGAGGGGCCCCAAGCGGAAGAGAAAGTTTGACATTTTTCTCCTCCCTTTCATGGCTCTTATTAATCAAGTCAAACTCTCAAAACACTCTTTCAGCATATGCTCGAGTCCTGCATAAAGTAGAAGAGGCCCCAAGCAGAACTAAGAGGTTGATTTTATTTTTCTTGTTATACGGGAAAATAGAAAGTGGAGTTTCTTTTTCTCAGAGGAAGGGCTGGTCCAATCGCGTGTGTGTGAAGAGACTGCGACGAATCGTCAACTAAAGAAGCACATGGCAATACACACTCGAGGTGAACGATAGTAACTTTAAAGTTTTTGCACCATATTCCTATCAGTTCATCCTTATCTGAACAACATCAGAAGTGGGAACTACTCATAGCTCAAACAAATCAAATTTACTGGTGTATGTGGAGTTGGACTGTTCATACATACGTGTATGCTGATGAGCGAAGTGCCAAGCAGCGAATATGAACCCTGTCATCTCGAAACCGGCCATTCCAGAAACACCGCGACGGCCACGAGATGCGATTCTGTTCAGCACAACAACACGCACTTTGACGATCTCGCTTTGATTCCGAGGTACGCATTTGTGATGCTTGAAGATGATTCATTGTTCACTCTATTCAGACGGTTCGAGACATGCGGAGGATGGCGGCAAGCGTGCGAGCTTGGCCGGATTACTGTAGCATATGTGTTATTGTGATCATAACGTGTTTATCAATAATTTTTATCAGGAGTAGATTCAATGCACAACATAAGAATTCTTTATTCTCATGAAAAAATCATTTATCGATGTTCAAGACAGTTTGAAATAGTTTCTGTGCATATTTTGAACTAGTGATGCTTGATCATAGAATAATCAACAATTTTCCAGACATAGTGGTTCATTTGTGAGCTGAAGATGTTTATTATGCAACAAATTCTTCAAGTGTGCTGAGGTCGACATTTGTTTGGTATCTTAGGCTGAACTTTTCGCGTAACAATAATTGATGCTTGAATAACCGTGCAAGATTTCGCGTTTCAAGAAAGATATGAGCAATCAATGTAATCGATAAAGTCCTTATTTGTGTATATGATAGTGATGAAAATATCAGAAATAAACACGCACTCGTGGTAATAGTCTGTCTTCATTATCATGATAACGATGCCTTACAATTCTAAGATATTCCTACAACGATAGTTCATCCTACGAGAGCAATCTAGCATTTCTTGTAAACAAACACAAAAAAAGAATAATCTAGTGATGAAATACTGTACACGGTGGAGAAATGATGTGAACTATAAGTAACAGAAAGATGAAAGAAGTTTTTGGTAATAGCTATAGCGAGAATGAATAGTGGAAAACTCAAAAATAGGAAAAAATAACATTGTGAGCTATGGGGAATGGGGTTGGGTGAGAGGGAATATCCTGAGTATTGGGTGATGAGCGTCGTGAAACGGTTCGGTTCTTTTGGGTTGGCCATGGGTATAGTTTCTAGAGATTGGGAAAAATTGGATTGTTTCGATATCTAATGGGGTCAGTGAGATCACTTATAGATCACCATGGCAGGGTTATAACTGTAGTTTTTCGGTAGTGAGGAGGAGGGAAAACGATGAGAAATGGAGGTCCTCGTTACCTGGCAGTCAAGAGTCGTGGGTTGTGGAAGGGTTGTGAGAATGAGGTTCAAAATGTCGAGGGAGTAGTGAATAGGGTACGGCTTGCTAGAGTGAGAGTCAGGAGAGAGGGGGATCGTTGAAATTTTCGGGGGGGGGGGTTGGGAGGGGGAATGTCGTCGACGTTGAACGGCTCCAGAGTGCCGCATAGATCTGAGCGTCGCATCTCGAGCACTTCCTTCGAATGTGCCTGGAAATCAAGTTGATTCATGGTGTGTCAGCTGAAGAATCGGTCCTGTCTCGCGGTTCTCAGTGAAAGACGAGAGTTGAGTGATCAAATCTCACCTGAGCGCGCCAGCGAGTAGTAGCGTCCCGTTTCTTGAGATGGCTCTTCTCTCAGGAGATGAGCAGGAGATCTGGAAAGCTGTGATTTTCTTCTGTGAGACTCATACAATGTACAATGATTGCGTATTAGCTCATTCTGTGAAGAGGCTATACGGAGAGAGCGCATTTGATAGCTTGCCTAATCTGTTTTCCATAGTAAGGTTAGCTTGCATGAAGTTTGTCATTTCGAGAGTCGCACTCTGAAACTGTGAAGATTCATAAAATAGTCGCGTCATTCTCAGCTAACGTATGTAGTGTGGTAACAGAAGCCTGATGTCGGTCGATTCGAAACCAAATCTTTTCACCTGATACTGTAGGGTGAAAGTTTGCAAGGTTGTGGTGATCTCACGTGAAGCAAAAGTGCCGTGCAAAATGTCGAAGTCTCATCCACTGCTACGGAGGATGTCGATCCGTTGATGGCCCCGAGGTTTTTCCACCATTGGAGAAAGGCATCGAAGTTGAAGGACGATGATGCCGACCTAGTGAGTATGTCTTTTATGTCTGCTCTATTCTTCAGCTGTAAAAGGTTCGTGAAGTTATCAGACAGATTAGGAAAAACTTGTTTTTTGAAAAGAATGGCAGTACTTGGATGCGTTGAGAGACCGACCTTGAAAGTGGATTTATTTTCACAGTCAGAGCCGTTTATCGCAAGTATCGTTGAAGTGCAGCTCAGCGTTCTTCGTGAGACCGTTGATGCAGCGTCACGGTTAACCTTATAAGTTTGGACTTCTTTTCCAACCACCTTTTCCAGTGTGGTTATCGAAGTGTTTTCCTTTGTGAGAGAAGTTCGGAAATCATCACTGACCCTTGGAATGTTGACACACTGTACGACTGCACCCTTTGGAGTTCTCTGAGCTCCATGTAAAACGACGGCAGGTTGATTGGGAGCTGGAGAAAGTTGGTTTCTTGGAGAAATTGGAACAGTGTTGAAAGAACCTGATTGAAAAGAGTGGTATGGATAACAAGACCTACTCATGTACTGCAACACGGGGTGGATGAGAAGTCCATTGTCAGCCGGGCAGTAGTCGCGTGTTGGACCTGTGGTACCCATGATTAGGTTCGAGGCTCGTTGTCCAGATTGATACCTAACACATCTTGGCCAGAATGATGACCATACTGTAGAAGCTCAGACGTTTTGAGGTGCTTGCGTCATGAGGAGAGCGTCGCGAGTAGGGCAGGGACTGTAAAAATGCATTCGATGCTAGGAAATCTAGTACAAAGTTCATCCTGCCCTGATAGTCTATCATCTCACCTCATAGACTTCGATCGCCCAGGTGCATTAGAGCTCCTATGAACCGTTCTGTAATTGGGAGGGCTTCCCTGGAAAAACATGCTTCTTGGCTGTTCAAGTTTTTGGGATCAGAATTGACAAATCAGTACCTTCATATGGGAATAGGAAACGGCGTTGTCTGCCTGAGTTCGAATCGATGAAGAACGCTTAGCTTTATGAATCGGCCTGCAATCGATCGGTTGATTGTAACAGGAAGTTCATGGGGGCAGCGAGACTCAAGGCTGCAAACTTATCATTAATTTTGAATGAGACGGGTGAAAGATCACCTGCAGTGATGATCTGCGGCCTTGCGAAGTCTTGGGAACGTCCGGTAAGCATTTTCATGAATGGTACTGTCGCTGTCACTAACTGATGTTGAGATTTTTTTCAATTTTCCAGGTGATTCATGCAGGTCGGTGATTCCCCGGAATCACAGGCTCAGAATCTCATCAACAAACGTACTGAGCGCATTTGATAGCACGAAGACCTTGACATCGTTGACTGGAGCAGCAGGTTGGGCAGAATCGCATTGGATAAGGAGAGAATCTGGTAAGCGAATTCGATCTGCGTTCAGATATAGAGTATCGCGTACTTTTTGTTGGTCGAGACAGCATACTTTGACGATCTTCCGGTGCCTGTAGCGCTCGAGTCTGTAATGAAAAGGAATCGAGGAGGTTTTGAGTGTTCTTCTAAGAATCAGTGGAAAATAAATGAGGGCAGCACTGTTTTCGCGAAACTATTAGGTTGGTTCATAAGTAATGTCGCGAATGACCTCACCTACTTTGACTTCTCCGTTTTGGGAGCGGTGTTATCCAATCAGGCTCTTCTGTCTACACAAGCAAGTGACTTATACCAGCAGTACTGCTGCTTTTCCATTCCACCCAACCACCGCTGGAAGGAAAACTATGCGGTTTTTTTCGTTCCCAACAAAACCTCTTTTTCGAGCCTCCCCTTTCTTTCGCTGATCTCCTGCTGGTCAGCGTTTGATGAACTACGCTGTATCAATGAAATTTATTCTCCATTCAATACAAGTTTTCATACTGTGAAAAGGTAGTCCGGAAAATTCGGGAACCTGGACTCCCCCCCAGTCAACCGACCCAGGCCGCGCGTCCACTTTGACTTGGATCACAATACGCTGCTGAAGATTGGAGAGGACGATCAGTTCCTAACTACCACCATCGTTACCGGAAATCTTGAGGCATCACATACCACTGCCACAGAACAATTCGATAACTGTGGGAGAGTATAAAAGTTGAGCAGATCGGAACTCCATGTTTTGACGGTTTTCGACAAGAAGCGTCGGATAGACCTCGCTCGTCCCTCCCGGCGGAACACGATCACTTCTATCAAGCTGAACACGTGGTTGTGGGTGATGAAAAATAGGACCTCGGCGATAATTTTTATACTGGACATTAGTTGATTGGGATTGCTGATCCGCTAGCAGACATCTCCAAACCCGATGAACACTACAAGAAAGTGACGATACACTTGGGGTGGTTCGTTCGGAAAATGAGAAAGTAGAGACCTTGTCTCGTAGTTCTTTTCAAGATGACACAAGTCCACCCTGTTCATATACACCATATGAAAACCCATCACATATTCGCTGGTGAGAAACATGTAATAATCTTCGTTCAACCTGACAACGCTTGACAGCCGACGGAGAAAGCAACCGCGTGAGAGCTAGCCGGCTACGGCTGCACGGTTCTTTTCTACCCACCGTGTAGCGCAGATCATGCGCGCTCTGATTACCACGTATTCCCGGGGTTCCAATGCTCTGTGCTCGGACTGTAGTCCGGGACATCAACCCATACCCGAACCAAGTTGGCCAACTTGTTCGCCTCACCGCTGAAGAAGTAATAGGGGATAGCTATTCACAACTTGCATGGACGTTGACAGAGAGTCAGCAGTTTCGAAAAAGTAGACCTTACTCTTCTATGTTCCGCCGTTCGGTTCTTATAATAGATAGAAGACATACCCAATTTGGCGACATTACTTATGTTCCAACCTAATATTTAGATATCAGGGTGCGAAGAGCATCTGATATTATTCATTCTTGTATAGATTCTCTCACGGATCGACGAGGAGTAGAGAAGCGAATACAGGAGACTTCGTGATTGCATCAGTTGCTGTGTGCAGTCGCAGTCCGCGCCAGCCATGCTGAGCGAATTTCATTTGTTAACTATTCCGACTAGAATACAGAGATATCACCTAATCAAACCATGCTCAAGTGAAAGAAAGCGCCACTCTCCTCTCATTAGTCGACCGCTCGTTTTGTGTCAGCTCAACTGCCCCAAACTGTGCGCTAGATCTTTCATCTGAAACTTCTCCTGCAAAGAAAGCTTCATTTCGGTTCTTGGAATCACGTCAGAAAGTGTCAAATGTAGGATTTCAGAGAAATTCGTCCATACTATGGAATTGTAACTTGAATCAAACCTCCATGTGCTTGTCTTGTTGCCAATATTTTGAAAGCCAGGATTAGACACCAATTCCGACTACTTGTTCTCAGAACGCCGACAGTTTCGAAACCTCAGTGTCAGATTAAAATAGATTCCAGTTTATAACATTATCGTCGTCAATCAAATCGAGTATTCACTATCCGAGTACGGCAACTAATTATCACGACTACTCAAACTACATAATTTACAAGACCGAGTAATTTAACTAACTATTCTGAGTTGCTAACAAAACTAAGCTAGTAGGATAAACACTCATATATCTAACCAAGTATGGAGAAATAAATATTATATAAACTCGTTGATTATGTATCTTGGCGTTTTCTAGAAGCGAACATAAGACAAGCGCCTGCGGCCATTATCGATGTACCGCAACATCGGAGGAGGCGTGAGAGCCTTCACCTCCTTTGCCGGCATGTTACCGTAACACGGATACTTTGTTGTAAGTGGCTCGACCGGGAACTCGATTGGTTTGATTTTGCCACGGAGCTCATTTTCTGGAAAAAACAGATTACCTCATTTGTAGCTGTGTGAGGAGGCGGGGTGGTTGAATATAGCAGGGTGCAGCTAGCCAGATTGATGATTTGAGAGTCTCACTGGTGGCGGCTGCTCCGCTGGCGCTTGGAGAATGAAGAATGCAAACATTCCAGACATGAACTGGAAATAAATTCTCATTTGCAGACGCTAAATACCTTTTCCATCGCGAGAAACGAGAGAGAATAAGAGAAGGGACGAGAGCTGCGCGTGAGCAAGGACCGACTGAAGAAGAAGAGACGAACAAGATAGAAACAGTGTCCACCGATTGCCGATCTCGCCTCTGTCCATGATGAAGCAGATTTGGAAGCGCAATTCGAGTCTCTCTATCTATGACTCAGCTTTCCCTTTGAAGCATGGATACGTGGTCTAGTGGTGTGAGCATCTGTCTGGTGTGCATGAGGTCAATGGTTCGAATCCACACATGGTACAGACCTTTTTGCAACTTACTGGAGTGTTACTGATCACTAGATTGATGGTTGCGAGCGCCTGTTTTTTCATTTTTTGGTGATTTCGTCAGAGTTTTCAGTGATTTTCATGTTTAGCCAGTACTCACCGCTCCAATCATGCTATTTCTAACGTAGTGTGTGCTCAAACAGACATCAGAAGTTCAGAAGTTAATGCACATGAAATACAGAGCTCAAGTCATTCAGCTATTAAACTGATGTGGAATGTTGACACTTTTCGGAGCCAGAATCTTTCTGTCTCTGAAAGCATAATTCAATGTCCTGTTTTCCCAAGCTCGAATAAAAATGAGAGTTCGATGTTTCTATATTTGATTTTGTGGCTGGCATGCCTCTCTGAGAAATCAGAATTGGATTGAGAAAACAGTTTTATACTTTTTATGATCTCCGCATTTCTCCCACTCTATCATATCCAATGTCTCTTCCATCCAATTCTGACAGTTGACTCCTCTTTGCTAGCGACGTGCCCTCACTGATCACCAGACCTGAAATACTGCGATCACATTGATCGACATTTGTTTCAATCACTGAATTCAATTTCATCGATTAGCTGGGTTACTGTAGGTTTCTACTGCGGAGAGCCGTAAGGAGCAAGCTGTCAAGTTTACTACAGTGGAAGTGATCGCAAAGTGATCCTGTTATTCTCGACTTTCGCGGCTTCGCAGTCCTCTCTCGATTTTCATTTATGTGATAAGTAACTTACGATATAACTCTGCATCATCATTTTCCAGGTGGTCGATGCTAACCTATGATGGACTCCAGCTGCCTCTACTCAGCTCACATTGCGAAGCAGCGTCCTCAGCAGGTCTCATTTTTATTCAGATGCTCTTCGAAAATCTCCATTCAATCAAAGAATTTTTCTATCCAGATTCTACTGTTTATTCAATATCCGATATTTTCGATTCTGTTCATCTGTTTCTGAGAAAACACTTTGTAATTTCTTCTAGCATTATGTCTGAGAAATGATGAAAATAGTCTTTTTTGACAGAAACCGCCGCTTGATGTCCGAGCAGGCCGTTTGCCTACCGAGAGCATCTTCGCAGTCAATGCAGAACAATGTACGTTCAGAATTCCGTCTCATACATTCTCAATTTGACGATAGAAACGCGTAATCCTCAATATTCAAGCTGGAAACCCTACAATTGTGTGTGAGGCATATTCTCACGAGAATTTTCAAAATTATAGAACTTTGCGTTTTAAATTTGTAACATTTTTGCCGAATGTGTGGTTTCGATAATGCGAG
Organism: Hololepta plana; assembly: GCA_963695495.1. Classification (NCBI taxonomy): domain Eukaryota; kingdom Metazoa; phylum Arthropoda; class Insecta; order Coleoptera; family Histeridae; genus Hololepta; species Hololepta plana. The sequence continues at coordinate 4,893 of CAVOJK010000320.1, read as the reverse complement.
AATCTAACGGTTGAACCTTTCACTTGTCCTGATATTTTAAAAACGCTGTTTTCTCATATTAATAGTCCCAGTCACAATTATGGACGTTTTTATCACAAGATTGATGCATTCATAGCGCATATTCGCCAGAGATTTGATGGAGGATCGAAATCTAAATAAATATTAATCAGTTAAAAGAGAAAACACAGTGGTTAATTGAAATCTAGAATTAAAATTAAATTACGAGTAAAAACTCAATATCGAGTAACCAATCAATTCTCCAGATGGTCGGTGGCAATCGCCTGCAGCTCGACGTCGCGCCTCGCTCGCAACACCACAACACCACCGAGTAGCCTTGATCGTCCGCTGGAGAGTGCAAGATCTGATCAGCTGCTCAGTTAATTTTTTCACACTGTATATTATTCGTTTGCGCATTTAATCTGTATGAAGGTGTTTGCTGACCTCACTTTCCATTTTCAGTCCTCTTGGTTGGTGAGATGGACAAGTGATGAAATCGGGCTGATAGCAAGCTTTAGAAACAGAAAACTATGGTCCTACATATGAAAAGAGAAGCGTGGAGGAGACTACAGCATCTCATCGACATCGCCCATTACACTATGGGATCGCTCTCGTTGCCTGCTGACCCTTCTCGCGCAGTTTGAACAACATCTTTGCTGAGTGCGGCTGCTGGCTCAGCCATATTCTCAACGTTTCAGAAAGAATTCAGCAAAATTAGTGAGAGACGCGAGTCCGTAGTTTTGTCTGCAGATTCATCGATATGTGTTTGTCAACTCACAAATGATAAACATCATATCTTTATCAGGAAAGCTCGATTATGGTGAAACTATTACAACTGCCTGACGTATTTATTAAAACTGCTCGGAACTATGAATATTAGTTATTTTGCTCGAACGTTGTGATTTTGCTTTTAGCCCTGGCGGCATCTGCAAAAGATTTCATTTTAATTAATTAAAATCATGAATCTTCGGTTCTTCAGAGGCTCAATTTAGGGAGAAGTCAAGCGTTCCATTCTACATGACCATACATGATTATTGATTGTTACTCGCAAGGAAGACCACTCACCTTCCACAGGTTGCAGGGCACTGTACGTTCATCAGCTCCTGTAAAAGTGAAGGGTATGCCCTTTTGATGCGAGTCAAAGCTGAACTAGTAAAAACTGTCAGTAGTGATAGATAACGGTTGAATCATGCTAAAGGTTTGGGTGAAAGCATAAAAAGCTGAGCTTACGCGGTAGACAGCGTTATCGCAGAGAGCTCTGCGGGCAGGGCAGTCCGAAGCGCCAGTGCGAGGGTTCACGAGATCGATGCAGGCTGTAGAATTTCGGATTCCGTTACTCTCTCTCCATCTCTTTTTTCCCTCTCCCTCACTCACTCTCACTCGCCCCCTCTCTCACGTCTTCTCTCCCACTCACCAGTAGATGGGCTGACCGATCCACCTCCGGAGCATCGTCCGCAAGTGCGTGGGCACTGCTCAGTCATCAATGCCTGCAAGAACTCAACTTTTGATCAAATTTCATGGTCTTAGTGAAAAAGTTCACTGTATATGTCGGAATGAGAAGAGGGTTCATGGATAGGTATTCTGTGGTAAAGAGGCTCACTCTGTAGGTCGAATCGTTGCAAAGACTCGCTCTGGCAGGGCAGTCGGAGACACCAGTTGTAGGGTTGATCTTGTCGACGCAATCTGTATGTGGCATTACCTTCTCCCTCACTATGATCCCCCCAGGGGTCCACTGTGTGAATATCATTTTCGAACCCTGCCTCTTTCGCTAAGATCTCCACTACTCACTTCTTCTTTTATAAAACAACCCACACACTATCATTTTTCCGGATCAAAAATAGCTGTACTTCCCATTGAAGCCATGATTCTATACCACTTCCTTCGACTTGCGCTTCTCTCCCTCGTCATTCATCCACTTGCGCTAATAAATGTATGTGGAGCTTTCTTTGCTCGTTTCTCTCACCCTCTCGCTCACTCTCATGGGTCTCTCAGCAAGGTGATGTCTAAATCGAGAGTAGCAAATGCTTCTATTATAAGCGAGGGCGTCCACTCTACTATGCAAGATATAGACTTCTGCGCTAATTTTAGTGAGTTTTTTTTCTCGTGTGAGAATAGTAATGAAGTGATGGGAAAAAGCGCAACTTTGCAGTTCTAAGCTTCTGCAGTTCTGCTAGTGACTTGGATCAAAGTTCACGTTCATGCGAGTTATACAATACTTTTTCGCATGTCAAAAATTTCTCTTCGATATTCCATACTTTGTTATTTGAAGGCGTTCGTTGGTCAAAGACAGTTCTGAAGCTCAACTCCATACGTCATCATGAAAAACCCTCGTTCAAACTAGGCAGACGTTCTGAATGCGAGAAGTAGGCCAGCTCTATTTCAGAAATGCATTCAACTCTGTTCAACTATCTTATAGCTGCTGGCTTGTCTATACTTCCCCTCCTATATCTTTCAAAGCCGACAAGAAAGAGAGAGACACCGCAACTCGTCAACATCAGGAATGCAAGCATCACCATAGTCGGAACGACGATGGATTGAGACGGATGAGAGGAGAGAGGAGAGAGAGAGAGGGAGAGAGAGATCAGATTCCGAAGCTCTCATTCTCAGAACGATCTTTTTCTCATCTAGAATCTCATCTCGTATCTACCTGGCGTATGAATTTGAAATCAGCGCTTTCCAGAAGAATTTTGGGATTTTTCTCTGATTTTTCGGATTGTAAGACAGAGTCGCATACTCAGCGAGCTTGCTGTTTTCACTGAATTGAAGACTGTGCAAAACTAGCGGTATCAATCACGAAGAGTCGTTATTTTGTCTGGTGAAAAAGGAGAAAAGAGAAAGAGAAGGAAAGAGAGAGAGAGAAAGAGAGGGAGAGGGAGAGAGAGGGAGAGGGAAAGAGAGAGAAAGAGAGAGAGAGACAGAGAGAGTGAGAGAGAGAGGGAGAGAGTGAGAGAGAAAGAGAGAGAGACAGAGAGAGAGAGAGAGAGAGAGAGAGAGAGAGAGAGAGAGAGAGAGAGAAACTGTGTCAGTGAATGTGACTCGTCTGTGAACTTACTGGTAGATGATCCAGTAGTGACAGAGCCTGCGCGCGGCGTCGTTCTCGCAGTGGTCGTGGTGACAGTAGTCGCCGCTCCCGAACAGCAACCTGGACCAGGATTCGATACTGTATGCCACAGAATAGTGAGCTCGGTGACAAGTTTTTGACTCAACTCCCGAAATCCGAACGCGAGAAACACCGCTTCAACTTCACCCCCTCTATGGACTTAGTACTGCGAATTCTCTCAAAAACCGATAGCTTACCAGTGAAAGGTGTTGGTACGAGGCTGTTCGGGATGCAAGTTTGTCCTGTGGGACAGACTGCGACGAGAGTGTCACAAACTGAAATTCAAACTTTCCATATTACTTTTTTTCACTACTCCAATCTTGTTCTATTTGAGAATCCTAACATTAATAAAGTTCCATTGTCTTCGAAAGTTGTTAAAACTTACCGTTAGTAGCGCCACATTGTCCATAGGCCATGGATGCCGAAGAGAGAAGGATAGCGAAAACGGAGAGAATTGACATGTTTGTTGATGAGTTTAGCTGAAGATGAAAAACTTTTTTTGTTTAGAAGATCGCAGCTGGGAGTTTTCAAAAAAACTGTGAGAGACAGTTGAAAAATGCTGTGTCGATTATCCCTTTGGGCAATCTTTTTATACGCTCCCGTCTGGATTTGCACGCTTTTGTTGTCATAACAGGTGCAAGGATGAGACAAAGACTCGCGATTGACGCGAAGTGTGTGACAAAGAAAGCGCTTAGGTGTGTGCGTTTGTAGAGCTGCAATGAGTAATCAGAATGGAGAAAAGAGACTGTGGAAAAAAGATAGAAACTTCAAATGAGGAAGAAGAATGGAGAAAAAAGCTGGACGATGAACAGAAATAGCGGAGGTGTGATTGTCTCCGTGAAATCTGATGGAGAGATTCGTACGTTCTGTTTCAGCTCACATCGCTTTGACCATCTCAGCAGCGTTTCCTGTTGGTATCAAATATTCTTGCGTTCTCGAGTAACATTGACGGCTTTATTCTGTGATCGACACTTCAGCCACTAAAAGTTTGACGCCACTTTATCTTTCTAGTTTTTTGGTGGAAGTCAGTCTGGATTTCAACCTGACTTCAATCATGACGGAAAATGATAAACTTAAAAGACTCTTTTCACTGACAAAAAAGAGATCGCAGACAGCGGTTTTATTGAATCAAGAGCTTGAGAACTTCAAAATGTCATGACCAGTTTTTGGAGAGCAAGAATGAGAGAGAGACAGAGAGAGAGAGAGATCTAATGTGTGACAATCACTGGTGTGAGTAAAGTGATAAACAGTTTTGAGTATGGACGAATCATTTGGTAAGAAGGAGAATTGAGTCATATGGTGACAACGTAATTCAGTTAGGGAGGTGGTTTGTTTTTTCGAGAAGTAGTGTCAAAGTTCGTAGAACTAGATTAGATGGAATTTCGTGATTTAAAAGTTTGCGGCGTCTTCAGGGGTTGATCGCTGCAGCTTGTTTGAGGGCACGAAGGGATTCTCCAGTTGCGCTTGGCAGGTGGTGAATTGCTTGTATAGTTGCTGAAAAATATCATATTTCTCAGAACATCACGACTCACTTCTGAATCTCTTATATCTTTTCCAGTTTTTTGTTCCGCATCTTTTCCACTTTGTGAAACTCAAAACCAGCTTATTGGCTCATATGATATCGTGGAGTCATAATCCGTGTTGACCGTGCCAGTTGTTTCTCATTGCCAGAATGTTTTCCGTGGAACACTGAAGTTCAGGCCACATTTCTCGAGAGATTAGGTATAGATGAGCAATATGTATGTATCAGGTAGCTCAGCTTAGTTTGATCTTCTCTAGAGAAGCCGTAAAAGATA